>JYHL01002662.1:0-12115 GCA_000934875.1 Oscheius sp. MCB
CCCACGAGAGGATTCACACAGGAATCATTAAGTTTGAGTGTAAGATCTGCGACTTCAAGGCCAACCGCTACATTGAAATGGAGGAACACAAGAAGGTATGTGAAGCAACGGCGAAATTGTGGCACCTTAACGTGGTTAAACGTTAGCTGAACGTGTTGGCGCTAAAAAAAATAAACTAGGAAAAGTTTTTTATCGTTTAAAACCAGACGTCTGGCGCCAATATGTAAAGGCTCCTTCCTTTTAGCCCACCCATTCCCATAAATGCCTTCGTTCTTCTCCACACTTTGTAGTTTGTAGTTGTGCCCTTAAATTTAACTGTCATTACCACCCAGCTGGTTGAAACCATTTCGTTACCCTTTCTTTTGTACTTAGTAGTTTAAACCCTCCTACTCCAATTTTTCAGGAGGAACACGGCTACATGTGCTCGATCTGCCAGGAAAAGTTTGCCGAGTGGTCGGAGATCAAAAACCACACGCTGCGCGAGCACGGGGGCTACCTCTCCAGCGAATCCAGTGCAGGTCTGTTATATTTCAGAGAGAAGTGGAAGAGCAGGTTGTTTTTTCTCTTTCTTTTCCTACCGAAGCCTCGACCGAAGAACCGAGCTGCCAGAGTGTGTGTGTGATTCCGGCCTCAGCTGGTAGGAGTAAATAAAGAGTAAAGTGTATAGTCCCTCTCGTATTTCGCTACATCGGGTAATCCAATTCCCTGACTTCCTCTTTTTTTGACATCGTTTAACCGTTATTCCCCTTTTATTCCTTTTCTAATCTCTCGTTCTAGGTTATATCGAGTCCCCGCGCGTGTGGGTGATGCTGAAGGGAGACTGAGGGTCTCGACCACTCCAACTACCTCGATCCCCCAAGGTTCTTTTATTCCGCCGGTGTTTTCATTGTTACATTGTTACTTTCATAATAAAAGTGCGTGTGGCTCTTTGTCGAGATGGAGCGGGTGGCAGTGGTCTGCTTTGGTATAGGTGTGCTGGGATGGCATTTCGCTTCAAAAGGCGGTTAGTCACCGCCGCGATAGCAATTTGAACGGTATGTAGTCGAAGAACGACAGTGGTTATATTTTTTGAAGGATTTATTACCCCTTTCGAAATATTCGTGGCGTTCCTGCTGGAGGATGGGAATTATAGGGCCGGGCTCGGTATTTTACACATCCGGACTCCAATTTTCGGAATCCGGCCCGGGCCCGAAAAACGGTACAAAAGCGGGCAACTTTGAAGGCCGGCCCGTTGTCAGCCCTGGTCAATACACTATACGCATATTTGGCTTGTTTGGGGTCCTACTGTGAGCCGGGTTCAGACCGAAATTCATTTAATTTTGTTTAATTGGTAGAACAGCGGTGCTGCCTACCGGGTTCTCAAGTTACAGGCCGGCCCGCCCAACCATATGTGAAAAAGAAATTTTGTATATATCGATACAATAACTGTAAACCACTTCAAATTTATTATGATTATCATTAGCGTATTCGTCGATAATATACACGTCGCCAATGCTGCCTCGGCCGATTTTGCTGCTAGCACTTGCCTGCGTATTCAATTTTTAAAAAAAGCTCGAAAATTTATTGGAAACATTGGTGCTGAGTGGGGGAAATGCCTGAAGCACGTCGTTTGCGTGACTCCGAAAGCGCTTCAAACAGGAATTTCGGTAATTTTCCCCTCATAGAGTCCTATAAATTTGAACAAACGGTGTCTTCTGTAGTGCTTAGCGTGTAGTGTACATACGATTTTCCAAATGGAGCTGCCAACGCCACCCAATTTGAAATATAGTGTCAAATGGGGGGGGGGGCTTATTTGCTTTATCATAGGCGATTCGTACGATGTTCTTTTTTGCGAGGGATACCCCTCCCATCACATTTCGAAAGAATCCGCATACCTTCATGGTCATTTCTATGCAATAAAACTTGCGGCAGTAGTGAAACACTGCCGGGTGTTCCTAGCTCCGAAAATAAGGACCCAGGTCGGCGCACGGAATTGTAGCTCTTTCGGCATCGGGCTGGCCCGGTCTTGCTCAAAAGGAAGACAGTCTTTTGCCTATGCTCTTCATGCCCCCCCCCCCCCCCAAAATGTGCAGGTTTACCCAATACCTAAGAAAACAAGTTGAGATCAAACCGTTTATCTTCCACGCGGACTGTGGAATGTCCGAAATAAGTAAATAATGATTATTCATGGATCGAGAGAACACTGATATCCAGGTCGTCTTCGGCGACTGCGGGCGGCTCGTTGGCGTTTTTGTCCGTCTGCATTTTCCACTTCTCGGAGAGGAGCTGCATCACCTTAGGATGAAGGGTGAGAGAGAGAGAGAGAGTGCCTACCTCCTGATGCTTCACTCCCTCCTTCTTGTAGTTCCCGTACTGCTCCTTGACGAACTGGGCGAATTTGTTGGTGGGTTTGGCCTCTTCGTCGACAACCTGTCCATTCTTGGTGAGCACGAACTTGCCACGGCAGATGCCACAGATCACCTTCGACTGATTCAGCGATTTCGAGTGACGCCCGACTCTGAATTGCGCATTTTCCTCAAAACTTCAAATAAAGCCCACTTTTGGCCACAGCCGTTGCACATGTAGATGAACTTCTTCTCCACATTGTAGGCGTGGCAGCGACCGATGTGAGGGAGAGAGGGGAGACGCTGACGGCACAGCTGGGTCCTGAAACGAAGGGAATGGGTTACAAGGGACAGGACCCAAAGGTCATAAAAGTGAAAACTAACCAGCGAACCCAGGCTGGGCCATGTCGAGCCTTCGTGATCCTGTCGATGAGCCAGTTGGCGGCGTGGCACATTTCGTGGATCAGGGTGTCCCGGAGGCGTTCTGAAATGAGGATTTTACGATTTCGCAAGCAAACTGGACGAATTTTGTGAATGGGTGACCTCATTTACGCAGCAAAAGTAGGGGAAAACTGACCAGGAGTGGTGCACACTTTGAGGGAGAGTTCTATTTTCGAATGTCCCTTGGAAATGGAGTTCCTCGTGATTCCAGCAGTGGTGCGTAGACGACCCGACCAAGTGACATCCGCCCGTTGCATTGGTAACTGAAATTTTTAATTAAAATGATTTACCCAACGCAATCTCACCTCTTCGTGGAAGCATCGATTCTTGAAAATCTCGAAGAGGCGGTCCGTCAGCTGTTCCCTCATTGGCTTCCTGCCAATTCCAGACCTGACAAACTTGGAGGCTTCGGGGTGGCGCTTGCCCGAGTAGTCGACGGACAGCGAGGCCATGAAGTGGTCGTCAGGATCATACTACAAACTACAGTAACCCTGGTCTCGTTGCAGGACTCACTTTGCGTTTGAGCGAGGGACTGTTGAACTCGGCGCGCAGGGAATCGGCCACCGACTTCTTCTTCACGATAGGAGGTGCTGAAGAGAAGGCGTGTTTAAAAACCGATAAATCTTACATCTAGGTACGTTTTCCTTGTCGGAAGCCTCGTCTTCGTCATCTTCTTCCGACTCCTCGTCGGTGTCGGAAGACACTTCCACGACGGATTCAGAGTCGCTCACGACGAAACTGAAAGAGGTATTTAGAGAGGAGAGAGAGAGAGAGAGAGAGGGAGAGAGAGAGAGGGAGAGAGAGGGAGAGACTAACTCACTTCTTCTCGGAAGGAGCAGCATCACTATCCTCGTCGTCTTCCTCTTCGGCTTTCTTCTCGTTGTTGTTTCCTTTGAGAACTTTGAGGTCTGAAAACAATGCCATGAACACCTTAGTAAGTCACTTAGAGCCTTATTCGCAGCTGTTTAGGCCTTTATTGACAGCTGGCTGGGCGGGCGGCCGTTGCCAACCCTGCTTCTGGGTGGCATTAATTACGGTAAACAACCCAAAGTATTGTTTTCGAAGAAAAACCACCCACATCGATCGAAAGAGTCCTCTCCATCGTTGCTGCTGGGCGGGCGAACGGGCGACTCGATCTGCGAGGCGAAGAGCACCGCCACCGGCTCATCTTCTCCTGACTCCTCAGGAGCCTCGTTCTGTTCCTCTTCCGCCACGTGTTCATCCTCCTGAAATCAGTTTTCGTTAAAGTACTGTGACATTGGGTCCTGATGCGAAATCAGTTTCCCCGCCCATTTTACCTGTTCCTCCTCTGCAAGCTCGGGGTAGAGTTCCATGAGCAGCGACAGCTCGTCGGGATCGGTAACCTTGTCGAAAACGGCCTTGTTCTTAGCTTTCGGCGTTTTGGGAATGGCTAAATACATATTACTATTAATAGAACATTAAAAAAAACCTGGCCGTTGGGAAGAGAAGAAGAGAGGAGCCTTGGCCGACGTGGTAGGCGTGGAGGGCCACGGGGTGGGGTCCGTCTTGGGCGCGTTTAAGTCGAACTAAATTAATAATTTTCACATATTTTCACGATATTTCTCACTTTTGCGAAGCGAGACGGCTGTTTCCTCGGCGGGGGAACGGGTGAATTCAGATTCTGCACGGAAGAGTCACAGCTACTGGTCGATTCCTCTGAAACCACCGGTTTTTAGGGAGAAAATGGGGGTTCGAACCGTGATTGTCCCTCACAATAAAGGAATCCTTGGTAGGGGACGAAGCCTGCCGGTTAGAGTCATTCTAAAACAACAAAATTTCTAGAAAACTGGAACGAAAACTTCGCAAGAGTGGAAGGAGGCGGCGGAACTACGGCCATCGGAGCCGAAACTGTGATAATCGGTGGATGAGGCGGCAGACGACCTTCCCTTGGACGAAGAGGACCTAAAATACCTTTAAATTTAAAAACAGGGAAAACGAACCCGTTGGATGAAAATGATGAATCTTCAATGTAGGCTCTACGAGTACCTTTCCGAGACATATTTAATGGTTAATAATAAAACTTGCAGCTACCCTAAAATTAAATGTATTATAAAATATAATAACAACAAAACGATAAATAATGAAAATGAGAAAAAGAGAGAAAATGTAAAGAGAGAGAAAAAGCGAAATTTGAAAAATTTTATATCGCGCGGTGTTATTGGAGCGCGATTAATGATTGGAACAACGAGAACGTGAAAATAATGTTGGAGCTTTATGATTTTTTTAAAGTGTGATTTCACTGAATGCGAGAAAAATGTAAATTTAAATTCAGTTTCCACTTCTTGCAGAGCTAAACGACGTGGATATTGTTTTTGGCAACGCCCACTTTTGTTTATCTTGCTCTAATTCTAGGCTCTTTTCCTCTCTCATTCTCTATATCTCTTTCCCTCTCTCTTTTAAATAACATAAATCTTTCATTGGCAGTCACAAAATATCATCAGAGTCCAATTGAAGAACAGTATCGCTTGATTTCCTCCGTTGTTTCTGCAGGGGTGGTCTACCGATGGTGTAGCTCCTGGGGAACTGTATTCAGAATCCAATAATCAAACCTTTTCTGTTCTACCTTGTTAACCAGGGCCGTATTTTGGGCAGAAAACGATGAGGGCAGGGGACCGGCCTGGCAGTCGAATGACATGCTCTTCTTTGTCATTGGCAGTGAAGGTCGAGGCGGGTACTTGAAACTTACCTAAAGTAAATTAGCTTAAGTTGCTTAGTTCTTAGTGTTAGCCACGTCACTCTCAGCCGCGTCGCCAAACCTACTTTTTTCTTCAACTTTTTCCAATTCAGCTGTGGTATCCGAAGAGGCGATGGCTTCCTGAACTTCGAATTTTAAGGAAATTCAAAATTAAAACTCGCATGACAGTGGGTGAATTATGACTAGAAGAGTTCATGCGTGTAGCCGAATGTTGCTGGAAACTTTCCGGAACTGGGATGTTGAACTCGGGCAGGCCTTTTTTCAACCTCCTCTCAGCCATGGCAGACCTTTTCTTGTTTCGAGCTGAATTACCGTAATCTGAGAAAATAGACCTTTAAGTTACAGTAAGTCTTCTGGTTGATGTCTGTATGACCCGTATTGAAACCGGCGTTTCGGAGGATTCCGAGGAGTTCGTAGCGGAAGGCACTGATGTCCTGGAAATGAGGAGTTGCCGTTGTCTCTGTCTCACATTCTCATTGCCTAAGTTTTCTCATTTCCTCACTGCTTCACCATATTTGCTCATTGTCCCCACGGAGTCACTTTGCCTCAATGTCTCATCGTCTCATTAGCTAACTTCTTCACAGGATTGTGGCCCATTTGCCTCACTTCTCTCTCTCTCTCTGTCTGTCTCTCCCTGTCTGCTATTCTTACCTGCTTAATCTCATTCACGTCGTCTTCACTCACTCCCTCATTTTGCTGTTTGACTCGCTGCATCTGGGCGATATACCTCTTAACGAGGTTTCTGGTGACAAACTGAAAAGAGACTTTAAAACATTAAAAAATAGAAGTAAAGGTTTCACAAGGAAGGCTGACAATCGGTCATTCAGGGAATTCATTCTTTGTTCGATCGTCCATATCTCTCTCTCTGTCCCTTTCCCTCTCTCACTCTCTCTCTCTCTCTTTTACTTTCTCTCTCTTTCTCTCTCTCTCTCTCACTCTCTCTTTCTATTTTTATGTGCCTCGTTTTCTCCGTCTCTTTTTCTCTGTCTGTCTTTATCTCTCTTTTTCTCTCTCTGTCTCTCTTTTCTCCCTCTGTCTCTCTCTATCTATGTATCTATTTAACTGTCTATATCTCTTTCTTTCAACCTTTTCTATAAGGTTTTGGAGTTGGGTGTATCGTGTTTGGAAGTGTATATCAATTTGAAATCTTATTTTTGCTTGCCTTCTGAAGGAAGAAAATGTGCTTTGCCCGTAGATTATTCACCAAAATCTTAGATGGCCCACTGTTTGTTTGCCTTAATTACAGGGAAACAAAAATCTTACTGAAAGCGATACTCGGAAAACAAATTATATCATAGTTTATATGATAAATACTCAGTTTCTTATTAATAGAGTTGTAAATGAAAATTTTAGAGACTTTCGGTTCACGAATGTATCATTCTTTAAAGCTATGACGAAAAAACGGCGAAAACGGGTTTTCACTTATACGTAGGTGAAGGAAGATCCGTATTTGAATCATCAGTTAGTTTGTGTGAAACGCCAAATTCCGCGAATGTTCACGAAATGTTGCCGATTGACCATAAGAGCGCTTTAAAATAGTAAGAATTTGGTACCTTATAGGTCAGCAGAAGGAGTCTCCCGTGGTTGACGAAAGATGAATATCCCGTGGAAGAGGCTGATCTCATCTCCGTAGTGTCTATTGTAGTCGTCAGGATCGTCTTCTTAGACTGTGCTCTACATGATGTTCCACCATCACCAATCGGCACACGTCGATTTCCCCCGGGATGGGAAGAAGAAGGAGGAGGAGACCGCACAGGAGAAGAGGCGGAGAAGAAGTGAAGGGAAGCTCAAGTGACTTTACGTATCATACATTTACTTAACTCTACGTGATCTATGATAGACGATTAGATACGTGCAGTTATGTTAGGCAAGAGTCTTGGTGAAAGTCATGAATGCAATCAAGAATAAGCAATGATTCACAAAACACGATTTTCGGGAATTGGGAGAAGGAAAAATGCCAAACTAATTTTCTCTGAGTGTGTGTGAAAGAAAGAGGGAAATACGACACCAGATAGAGATAGAGATAGAGAAGGTGAAAGAGACAAAGAGATGCAGAGGCAATAACAGATATAGAGACAAAAAAATACACATAACAAGGTTTAGATTGAACGTTTAGGTTTTAGAGAGAGAGAGACAGAGGCAGAATCAGAGATACATAGAGGTACAGAGAGAAAAACACCAAGACATTGGAACAAGGAGATACAAAACCTGCGGAAAGTGTCGTGATCTATTTCCCAGCTACACTGATGACAATAAATAGAGAAGTCAGAAAATATCCATGGCTTATTTGGAAAATATGTTCATAAATTACAAATACATAATAAATTAACTTCATTATAACAGTAGACAATAAATAATAAATATCGAATCCTGTGTCCCATATTATGTCCCGTCATTACTTGAGTTTCTGCCCTGAGTCAGCAGATCCCCCGACTGGCTTCTTAGATCCTCCTTTCTTCTGATTGTCGTCTTTCTCCTTTGTTCGAACCGGAGTGTGAGTGAGCTGCTGCGAGGGGGCGCTCTTCTTTGCCTTGACTTCATCCTTATTCACTCCTCCATCTCCCTTCGGCTCCTTCTGATCAACAACAACAGCGACATTTCTTCCAGTAACATCTTTCCCAGTTGTAGCGTCGGCCTTCTTTTTCTTGGCAAAGGCAGCTTTGAAATTCTGAGAAATTGATGGGTTAGCATGACTAATACAACTCACGTCCATCCATTGCTTCTTGTCCAATCGTGATTCACTCTTCAAGCCTTCTTGTACAACATTAGTAAACAGTTCGGGACATTTGTAACTGTAATTGACAACTTTCAGCCAATTACGGTCACTATCGTTAAGGGAAATCTAAACAAATATTTAAATTGTAGCTCGGAGGTGCTTACGCGGTACAGGAGGAGCTGGTCGACAGAAGAATCCGTCTGCGGATCGGCGAGGGCCAGGAGGAGGATTACATGCTCATTTGTGTTTATACGGAGGAATTTGTTGCCGACAACGTCGGCTTTCACATCTTCGCAGGTCTCCCTGTTGATAGCCCGATTTCCGTAGGCATGCTCTTTTATCTTCCTGCATTCATCACGGAGCAGATGAATCTAAACCATAGAAAATCTCATTGGTATACTTGGTCAAAACTACTAACCCTCTCCGACGTCAGTGGCTCCTGGATCGGTTCCAGGTCTTCACTGGTGGTAACAGCCTTGGGTTTCTTCTTGGTCTCAAACTTGGTTTGAATCCTCTCAGGAGCCTTCCAGTTGGAGATCAGGGCCTGCACATGGGCCAATCGCAGTTTATCATCATCTTCCATTTTCATCGTCTTCTCCTTCAATTCGGCGTTGGCCAGAATCAAGTCTCCATTCTCTTTAACCAGTCGCTTGATCGTTTCTCTGCTATCAATCGCCTGAATCATTAGTTAGACGGGAACAACCAATTCAAACCTCTTTGATGAGGATGAGGACCTTGTCGTCCAGCGTGGCCAACCGACCAACACTCTGACGCACCCTCTCAACGGTGGCCTGACTGAGCTCTCTGAAAACAAACATACGCAGTCTAGGGCCGCTAACATACCGCGGGTTTATTGAGAACGAGGATTCGTCCATGGGGTTACTGGAGTTCAGGCCGACTAAAAATAGGTATGATCGGAGATAATTGGTATAAATAAATACAAATAGGCTTATTAGTGCCGAATTATGTCCTGAAATGATCGCAATTAGGATGGGTTCACTCACGAGTGGTCTTGTCAGGAGAGTCCAGATGAGCCTGAACACGGGCTGCGAGGACCCCGTCGTTGGAGGAGGAGTGGCATTATCTGATGAAATTCCATAAGCAAAAAAGGACGACACCAACGTTCGGGAGTAACAACAACCGCTCCAGGCGGCGTGGTGGCCGGAGGAGCCTCCTCCATTGAGACACGGGAGTGAGTGACTTTAGCTCTGGCTCCTTGTCCACATTATGCTAATATTCAAATTACGGAAGTTTCCAGAAAAATGAGAGTATGCTGATGGCGGAAGGAATTTATAGGCTGATTAAGCATTATGCCAAATACGAACTGCCGAAGATTGATTAGAATTTAAATGTTCGTTAGCAACAGAGCACAAATGGAACATTCCTTCTAACTGATATGACTCCTATTTGTCAGCTATAACATCAAAAGTTCACATTTTGGTTGTAGAGCTACAAATTCTGTGGAAATGAAAAAGCAATCGGCGAAAGTTGGATATTTCTGTTTATATGACTGATACGTTGAAAATAGCCTGATCCGTATTATTCCGACCACTGTGGTAATCAGACGTTCACAAGGCCTAGAGAAGAAGATTCCAAAACTTGACATCGATTCCCGCCTTTGACAACCGTTCGTTCTTTGTGGCAAGTATCCTGCAGAATACTTTCCTCTATCTTTTCTCTTTCTCTCTCTCTCTCTCTCTCTCTCTCTCTCTCCCTCTCTCTTGTGCCGTGCCGTGCCGAAAAGTGGCCAAACACTCTGACACTTTTTCTGGAAGAACCACCTGTTCCAGGAAACTGTTCTTCACAAAATGATTGCTAATACTTACAATATCAACTAGTGTGTGATTTTTGGGAAGTCGATAAGGTCGTCCACGGACATTTATAGTTTAAGGACGGTCTGCACATCGTCCCGTAGTGATAGGAAAGTTGCCTCCGAAAAATATTAGCTATATTTCCTGTTTTCAAAAGTGATTTTCAGCCTAAACTGACAGAGAACTAGGGCCCGGAAAATATCTATGGTTCTAGGCAGCCGGGTCTCGTAGCGAAGGCGTTGGGTCGATACAGTGAAATTCTGACAGATTTCAGATAAATGGGCGTGCAACGAGGGCGCAGTTTTAAGTAAAATATCCGTACGGGGTTTTTAAATCCCGTTAAACAGCGGACGTTTTCAAATGTCGAAGCAACTTTTTTCCATCCCAGTAATTTGTGCAGATTGTTATTTAAATTACCTAGTTGTTTGTACATTGGCTCATATCGATTATTGATCGCTTCTTAAGGGGCGACGTCGTTCTATCTGTGAAAGCGGTTGGGTGCAGATCCCAAATTGCTTCCGTGACCTACTTTTAACCCATCGGATGCTTTATTTCCCATGTAATCAGACGGCATGAAGCGATGTCAGTCTGTTTTGTCCTTCTAACCATCGTCTGCTTCCTCCTTACCGTCTCCCTTCCCTCGCTCTCCATTAAATCGAATTTATTCGTTTTGTTTGCAAAATTCCTCCGTTTTCTTAATTCGTTCTCTTCTACCTTCTTCTATTATTATATTAATTTTTACAGAATGCTGCCCTTCTGTGATTTCTCCAACCTCGGCAGCCCTATGCCGTCCAACGCTTCCCCCTCCAGCTGTCCCTCTCCCGACTTTCTGCATTCCGATCTCTTCCTCAACATTTTCCTCAATTACTTCGGTGCGGATATGGTTGGTTTTTGTTTCTTTAATTACTTTAATTTTGTTATTTCAGCTCGCGAATACGCCTGTGTCGGCGCCTGGACCCATGCGACTGAAGCGAGCAGTTACTGACTACTGTAAGGTGTGTCAGAAGAAGATCAGCGGCAATGGAAAACGCAGCCAGGGTTAGTTTAAGCACAATTTTGTTGGTTTTTTCTATTTTGGTTGAAACAATTAGTTTTTAGGTCCTCGTCGCCATATCCTGCAGTGCCACCTGAACTACCCCATCTACAAGTGTCCTCACTGCGACTACTCCAGCAACTACGACAAGTCTCATGTCTCTAGTCATAAGAAGAAGGCCCATCCCGTGAGTTTTACACTTTCTTATATTTTGCTATTCTTTTTTTTAAATTAATGTTTAAATATTCAGACTCTCGGAGGAGAGGTGATTGTTGTTGACAAAGCCGTCTTCAAGAAGGAGGAGGAGGAGTGGAGCAAGCGCTGCTTCGACGCTTCCACTCCTCCGAGAGGAAGCATCGAAACAGCGGCTTCCACCAAGGCTGAAGTGAAGGAAGAGGAACCCTTGGACGATGTGCTCAAGTAAGTTTTGTATTTCCACATTTAAAATATTCTATTTTCCCCAATTAATCGATAATTTTCAGTCTCTCGACGTTTGATCGCGTGATGCACTCCATCGACAACGTTCTCTCTCGCGAGTCCTCTCCCACGCCATCTACCGTATCCTCTGATGAGCCGACTGCAGTGGTCCCCGAGATGTCTACCGAGTACCTGCAGTCCCTTCTTCTGGCCGCTTTCGACCTGCCGTCCAAACTGTAATTTATTTTCATATTTCTTATTTTCCATGATACTGATGCTCAAATTGTTATTTTGTAATAGACATGTTAATAAACACATGTACCATTATTTTACTCTTTTATCGTTGGTCGGGGGAATCACATGCTAAAAAGCAGTGGAACCGCCTCAAGGATCAGCGAGAAAGGTCGACACCAAGCCCCCACACTACAAAGTGAGGTACGCCAGAGGTTGGGGGTCTTATCTGAATGTTTCTTGGGGGGGGGGGGCTGATTTCTACAGTGCAAATAATATATACTACTCGTCGCCCAAAGTGCTTTCTCCGTGAGATTTCACGTAAGCAGCCGTTTTCACTGCGCACTCCTTGGAAATGCATTCTCTCCGTTGCAATCACTTATTCTTATGACAGTTATATCTGTCGGTTGGTCCAAAATTCGTATG
>JYHL01002700.1:0-10248 GCA_000934875.1 Oscheius sp. MCB
GAGAGAGAGAAGGAGGGGAGGAAGGCGAGGGGGAGGGCCAGCCGGGAAAGAACTTCGTTCTGGCAATGACACTAGTGTTAGAATGCTCAATCTCAATCCCGAATAGTCGTATTATACCCTTTAAGTAGAATCACATATTTCGTATTTTACTATCGATTGATGTGAAGTTACAATAAACATTTATAATAGAAACAACGTGTTTATGAATGAGTGGATAACATAGTTTTTAGCATAGATTATGAGTGGAGATGTCTGCTAAGTGAAGAAGAACTAGTGCAGGTGGACTTCTGATTCACCTACATGATGGTTTTCTCTCTTATTCTGTTCCTTAAAAAATCGCATTATGATTGTATGTTAGTGATAGCTGTCACATTGAAAGGCATAGGTGTCACTACACAAAATTCGTAAATCTTACCTGATCGGGGACACCTCCAACATCTTCTTCTTCTTCTTCATCCTCTTTTTGCTCCTCGTCTCCGGGAACTTGCTGATCTTCGTGTTTGTAATACTGAACATTGAATGTTTCATTTAAAGAACAAAATTCTTTACCTTTACACCCTTATCAGGGACAATTGCCCGGCCTGCGGTGTTGGAAAGGGAATTAGGGGGAGCACATTTCACAGGAGCCCCAGTAGAAGAATGAGCATCAATCTCAGTCAATGGCCGACAAGCCTGACTGGCTGTCTCAGTGGAATCCTTTGCTGAAACAGGAGCCTGTGCGACCGCCGAACCATCTGCTTGAGAATGAGCTGAGATAGCCTTAGCATCCGCCGTCGCCACAAGATTCTGTGATGTCACAGGAGTCGGTGGTGTCACTGTAGCCGATGTGGTCACAGGTGCCGGTGTTTCCTTGGCAGTTACAGGAGCTGGAGTGACCAGTGGAGACTCTTCAGGCAAAAATAGAGGTGAGATCACAGAATCCGTTATAGGCACTGAAATAGCGGTGGGGACCGATGTGTTGGCCGATGTGTCTTCAAGAGAAAGGACGTTGATCTGAAATGAATAATGTTCTTATATATTTGGGAGCTAAACCATATTTGTCACATCAACCGCATCCGCAGGGGCCTGGTCGACCTCAGACACGGGTGCAGTCACAGGAGAAGTTGCGTTGGCCTAAATCTCAATTCTTTGGTGTTGAACCAATATATTACCTTATCAAACCTTTTCAGAAGGCTATTCAAGCTATATTTTCTGTTGTTTTTATTAAGCTGTAATATTGCAATCATTATATTGACTAAGCACGACATACTTTTAAGCCTGCGCTTTTAATTAGCTTAGTCCATCGGTCGAGATCAGAGTCGCCGCCCGACACAGCCTCAAGTCTGCAACGATTCTCCGCTTCCATCCCTTCGCCGGTCTAAACCAATACAAAGTTTATTTTTTTTTTAAATGAATTGCACTCACATTGGCGATTCCCACTTTGCGTAATTTTTCGTCGGCGATTGGTCCAAGTCCAGGTGTTGTGATGGAAAGCTTCTCGTTTCTTCGGGGGTCGTATTCCATCTTTGCTATAAATACTTTTTAAGTGAAAAACATAAACTTGTTTAAACAGAAAGCCTACGTATGGACTGAGAAACAGACAGAGATAGAGAAAGGAAAATGAGTAAATTTGAAAGGGACACGACAGGCCTACAAAGCGGCCCTGATTGCAAAAGACAAGGGTCGGGTTTTGCTTCAGGCGGGTTTGCTAGTCTAAAACGTAAGTTTCTCGAAATTAAATTAGACTGATAATTGGTCAAATAGAGGAGAGGTAAGGCGAGGAAGGCAACATTACCGAATGCTCTGTTCAGGCTGCGCCACAAGTTCGCATCTTTTCGAATGTTTCAAATCACATCTACAGAGAGCGCGCACAGATGATGATTCAGCGCGTGTTTTATTTTGAATATTTTGAAAATTTAGCATAATCCACTTCTGAAAATAAGCATACCTGTCGCCGACAACCGTATGATGAAAAAAAAAGTAAATTATCGATTAGTATTCTAGCTCCTCTGGTATAAATGAGATGGGCTCGTCTTTGTTGTTGTTGGCGTTACGTTCGATGGGCGCGACATTCTTGCAAAACTTGCGGTCATGTCCGTTTCCTTGACGGGTTGCGTCCCTTTGGGAGAGTTTTGGTGCTCTGTCGCAGAAGAGCGTGGATATAAAAGTGATAACACAATCTTTTCTCCCTTAATGTGTTTTGCAATAAGAGAGGCAACTATGACCAGTACCTTCTGGACCATCCTGGTTCTTGCAGCAACCCAAATCAAATGTTCGCTATTCACAAAACAAGCTTAAAGATTAGTGGGGGAATCAAATACATAATTTTTATTACTCAAAAATATGTATCACATTTATCGAAAGAAACAAAGATGGTCCGGCATCGGATCTATGGTCCGTGGGACCAAGTTTTTTGTTGTTTTAGAATGAATTCATTTGTTTTGCTTTTTGTTGTATTTTTGTTACATTATTTTCACTCTCCCTCATCCTGATATTTCTCTTGTCAATCACCTTAAGTGAACCAAGGGAAATTGGCGAAGATACTAGTTCAGCTGAGTGGAAATAAGAAAACAACCTGCTACTCATACTTCTGTTACTAATTTTCTGCTACTCTCTCTCTCTCTCTTTTTCTGTCTGTCTTTCTCCCTATTTCTCTTTATCGCTCTCTTTCTCATTCCAAGCTTTGAAACTAGAAGTGAAGTGAGAAAAACCGGATTTTACAAATAAAATCTTCTTCACACAAGTCACAAGTTAACATTCTTACAGTTATTTGGAATATAAAACAGAGATGTCCAGTAGAGGATGTTCTTGAAATTTTTCTCGTTTCGATGGGCTCTGCGGAACATGTAATTGGAAAGGTAGGTGGGAAAGAGATCATTCGATGTTCCAGCGAGACGATCCCGTGAACCGCTCGTCCCACACCCTGCAATATTACGGATCATTGGTCCCACGAACCACAGGGCCCATGCCAGACCATAGGTCCTGCCAAAAACCGCCAGATTGCAATTGAACCGAACCAGTATGCGGGCTCTTTTAGCCGTTATAAGTCGAGGTTGGGGCGAGAATCCGGGCCTGCCGGATGAGTTCTCTCTGCTCTTGGTCTTCTTAAAATACTCACCTTGTACATAAGCTACATTCTATAATCTTGTAATTATGTACAAGCTTGAAAGAAACCAGCTCCATGGCCAAACCACCATACTTGGCGTTCTGAAAAAGAAAAATTCTTTTACATGTCGTTTCCAATTTGAATATAAACCATTTCAGGATCAATAGTTACATCAAAATTATCATCAAGGGTCATTTTTTATTCTGCGTTGAATTAATGACAGCCGGCGGGGTGGGGATGCCATTTAGCTGCGGCGCCGATCCCATACGGGTGCCCGCGCCGAGGCTCTATACGCTGCAGCCGCGAGAAGTAACGCTAAAGGCGGCAGAGACGCAGAGTAAACCTCGCGAAATTCATATCGCGTAAACGCAGGACAAGTTGAGCGTAAGAATCGTAAGAATCTGACATCTACAAACGCCATTTAGGCCTTTTTGAACATGAATATCTGCCTAACTAATCATTTCTCAACCCAATTAACTACATATTTTCGTGTTGTACTTTATGTGCTTACGAAAATAATAGAAGCCTGTGAAAACCCCTGACTTTCCGTTCAAATTTTGATAAACAAAATATCACATACCTGCCCACTTTCTTGATAATCCCCTTTTGCGGCGCGGGCACACGAAAATTTTAATAATTAAAACAGATCTATGGTACCAATCGGAAAACATCTAAAAAAACAAATTAAGTAAAATAAACGTATAACCTTACACAATTATTTCTTATAATATAAACAGCTTGGTTCATCCAACAACGAGCGTTTTGGGAACGAGTTGAAGCTCACTAATCCAAGAAAAAAATAGGTATATTTTGAGAAGAATTGAGTAGAATTTATGTCTCTGCAACGATATTGGGTTATAAGGTAGGTCAAAAAGCGATTAAAAAAAAGAAAGAAAGTGGGTGAAGTGAACAGGAACGTAATGGGAATGGGAGACGGGAACTCTGATGGAAGAGCGAGTTGTCCTGGCAACCGCAGGCGCTCCTAATTGAAGGGAATGTGCGGAAATTGACGATATATAACGCGCCTCTCTCTCTCAAAAATCGGCAGAGGGCTTCGAACAGCGAGATATAGATAGAGAGAGAGAGGAATAGACATACAGACTGTCAGAAAGATAGAGACCGGAAATCTAAGAACCGCGCACAAAGAGTCAAAGAATGATACAGATTTAGAGAGAAAGATAACAACAAAAAGACACGGGCAGGCATGTGGACAGAGAGACAGATTGAGAGAGACCTAGAGGTCTATTTAGGGTGAGAGTGAGAGAGAACTAGAAATGGTAACAAATAAAACGAGAGTGAGTAAGAAACAGAGAACCAGAAATAGAATAAGAGAGAATGAGAGAGGGACACTGAAAGAGGGGAGACCCAGACACACGTACGCAACAGCTCGTACTTTCACAGCGGACTTTCTGACAGAGCGACACCAATCCTCAATTGTAAAAGTAAGGATGACGGCGTTCTCATCAGAATAATGTTCTAATTAACATAACGAATAGCGCCTCTTTTGGAACCACTATATCTGTCCTTCCTTCTTCTGTGTGGCTGTCTCCAAAAGTAAGTCCGTTAATCTCCATCATCTATGTCCACTTCAGTGGCTATCCCATCCAAGAAGACAAGCGCCGTCGCAGAGTTGGGATTGAAGAGGGAAAAGACGTCGGCCACGAAGCCAGCTCATCTGCCTTCGGCTGAGACGATTGCTGCAAGAAGAACGAGACTTTCGATGTTGCGTAAGGAAGGAGAGGACCCTCCTGGATCTGACTCGGACCAGGATTCGGAACAATCAGAGGACATTGTGGTTTACGAAACGGCGGAAAACATACGGATTGTCAATCAGGTATTCCATCTTTCCTACTGTAACTATTGATTCCTTCAGATCACTCAAGCGAAACTTGCCAGAATCGGTTTTCGCAGGCCGTTGTGGACTACCAAGGCAGAGTCTTACTTTGTGATTATGCTCTTCCTCAACTCTTACGATACCATGGTCACTTTCGCCCACAACATGAATACTTACGGAGGTATGTCAATCTTCGGAAAAACAATCCCCCTCCTTTAGCTGTGTTTGGTGTTGTCTACTGCCTCATGATGGTGTTCATTGGCTTCCCTCTGCTCTACATGGAGTTGGCCCTCGGCCAGTTCACTTCCTGCAATGCGTTCACAGTGTTTGTGAGGATGGCTCCGATCTTCAAAGGAATAGGCATGGCCTCCCTCGTCTTCAACGTCATGTCCATGATCAACGACCACGTGTCCCTCGTCTATCTGATGGACCTCTTCTTTCACTCCATTGACTTCTTCAACAGTCAAATGCCATGGCATCATTGCTCTTTCTTCTCAGCTAGTCCATGTGAGAATTTCCATTTGAACCACATTACTTTGTTTTAGCTTGTAAGGAATTGTCTCATAATTGTGAACAACACCAGACGCACTATGACGACCTTCCTGACTTTGTGGCTGACCAAATGGGAGGAATGAAGGCAATGGGAGACAACTGCTACCGTTCGAGAATGGGTTCCAGTCACTTCGACAGCCAGCCCCAGTGGACTCTGAGAGATATTGACAAGGTCACCTTCACAGAATGGTTCACTTCTGAATCCCTCAGCCAGCATCTGTAAGTCCCCATTTAATGTAATTCATTCAATTTAAACTTTTAGGTTCTGGAACATGGAAATAACAAATGAAAAACTTCGATTTCTGACTTTTCCGTGCGGTAAATTCCTCCTCTACATGATCATTAGCTGGGCCATAGTCTTCGTTGTGGGCCAGAGTCGGAAGACCGTTATTGCTGCGGTAACTGACCCTAGGTTCCCTATGTAACCCCTCTTCAGTTGGCAAAGGTCTCCGTGATAATGACTGCGTCTGTGTTGCTCACCTTTGCCACCGTGTTCCTCATTATTGAAAAACCGGATTTTCCCTATCTTTTTGCTACTCAAAACAAAATCTCGGATTTGTTGAATAATGGATATTCGATCTCTGGAATGCTCGTATCCTCTGTTCTTCTGGTGGGTCATCTACAAAACCGTTGAGAGGGAAATGTGCCACCCATCCTATGGTATGGGTGGCTCACAGGTTCCCATACAAGGTTTATCCCCCCCTTACGCCAGGGGGTAAATTAGGGGGATCTACCTGAAGATGCGCACTGATGAAATGCTTGAAGGAATAACTAATGCTTTTCAGGTTCTCCGATCGCTGAAACTGGGACAGGGTGGAATGATCTACCTTGGTTCGCAGTACCCTTTCAACAATTCCTTGGTCACGTAAGATCCTTCCCCTTCCCTTACCGCACCCCTCTTCAGTGACTGTGTAACTATCATCTCCTGTGTCACTTTCGTTCCTTTCGTGTATTCCATCCTCCAGATGCTCTCCAATGACTCTTATCTCCTTATGCTTGTTGATGGCGACATGGAACGGTGGATGAACGTTGGTTTGTTGCCACTTTATACAAATCTGTTTGTATATTTTAGCCATGGAAATGTCAACGAAGGACTATTTGATCGCAACATCGCATCCGATCATTCAACTCTCCATATTCGTCATGTCGATGAAGATGTACAAAGGGTTCGAGCCGGCCCTTGTCTTTCTCTTCTCTCTCATGGGCATTTTATGCACTCTTGGCAATAAGGCGTGTGTTCCATACAGTCATGTAACAAACACGTCTTCAGATAGTGCGTGTTGAAATCGTCGTCTCGACAATCGTCGAAGCCCTTCCAGTGTTTTCTGACAGAATCGGAAGGAGTGCCGTGAGGTACCTGACCATTTGTCTCTCGGCCATCTTCATGCTCGTCTTGGCCAGTAATGTGAGTGATCCAGCGAGTCGCCATTATCCCAGCTTCAGAAGGGATTCGAAATAATGATAGCCTTCGAAGACATCTGTGTTCCATTCCTGGGTGTTCTAATCGTCATCTCCCAACTAATGGCCGTCTGTGTCTTCTATGGTCCTTGCAGACTGATGGCCGATGTGATGGCTATGAAGAACAGGAAGAGCAGGGACCAGGAATCGAGAATGGCACAGAAATTCACTAGCTCTCTGATGCTCTTCCTCTGGTGTGGCTTCACTCCAGCTGTCCTCATTGTACGTTTTCATCTTCTTTTACAAATTTCCGTTGTTTCAGTCTACTTTGGTGGGTCGTGGGATTCTGGGCTTCACAGCTAGACTGAACTCACTCTTTGATTTCCCCATTGCGATCTCTATTTTGACACTGGGAATGATTCCGCTGTTGGCACTTTACAAGATATTCGATCAATATCGTACATCGCAAAATGTGGCTCCAGCTCTGAAGCCTCACCAGGAACTGTGGGGACCGCGGTCAGCGGACGACAGGCAATGGGCACAGAAGGTGAGGAAGGTAGAGAGAGAGAGAGAGAGAGAGAGAGAGAGAGAGGGAGAGAGAGAGGTCATCCTTGTCATTCTTAAAACCCTTCTTTCAGTTCGAGCGGATGAACAGGACCCGCTAATGAGAAGGCGTGAAAAGAAGAAACTTTTACTGCAATAAATGTTGAGCAATTGTGAAGAGGGGTTGAAAGGGCAAAAGTGCAAGTGAATACTGTAATTAAGGGTGAGGGTGGGGCTGTTTGCCCAGCAATCAAAGCAAATTCAGCCGCAATCGATCGGCCTTCTCTATAATCACTGCCTCTTTTATTTAATTATGGGTTGTCTTCTGCTTTATTCAACTTTTCTCCTTGTTTACCCGACTAATTCCATGCCAACAGGTCTTCTTTAACTACCAGTCTCAACTAAACATCCCTTTCTAAATTGAAAATTAGGTCTTTTTGGTAAGAAAATCATATTTTTTATTGATTTCTCTAGCTATGTTGTTAGTCAAAAGGCTTTTGGAAGAACTGCTTAAGTGCATGTTTAGGGGTTGAAGTGTGTAGAACGGAAAATTGTTCAAAATCTCCTTTTTGTCTGCAAAAAATCACGTGCTTTTCGTTTTGAAATGAAACCCATCACAGTGGGCATAATTGCAGACTTGTTGTATTAATCAGAGTGTGCAGGCGGTGTTATTTAGTTGGAATGACTGTCAATGGATGCATAATTAACAGGTTTCTTCCTAATTAACAGTCTGAAGACTCATCTCTTCCTGTTTCTTCCTTCTCTCTCTCGCTCTCTCTCTCTTTCTCTCTTCCTCCCTCTCCATCTCCATAGGGTGATCCTGAGTACTCTCTCTTCTTAATCAACGCGTGTGTGTTCAATTTCCTCCCGGATACTGCCATTATGAAAAGAGCGAGTCTCTGTCGTTTTGCGCCCTCTGCCTTACCTTTCTTTGCTCTCAGAATCCAAAGTGCACCCTGTATTCAAGTGAGACGAAACGGAAAACACGGGTATAATTCATCCCTTTTCAGCAGAGACTCGGCCGCCCCCTCCCTGACCCAAAGACCCAAAACACCTCTTTTTATAAGAAAAAATCCCGTTCAAATTGAAATAATGACAGAAAATCCCCTGATCTCTTATTCCCTTTTCAGTTTTCAATTTCCAGGCAGAAGTGATTCAAAAACAAAAAGAGATAATTAGCCACAAAAAGTTTCCTCCTCCCGCCGAAGGGATAATCTTTGTTTTGTCTCTTCCCGGAACTCGGCTAGAAAATAGAAAAAGGACAAAGTAAATCCGATTGCATCTGTTGTTCGATTACTTCGAAGGATTATGCACTTCATCAACAACATTCAAATAATATTTTCAACGGATTTGTTTAATTCTCTTAATTGTTATATTTTCGCTTTGAAAGTCGTTGAAATCTGTGTTTAGGTCAAATTTTTATTTTTTTTTTAAAATATGCTAACTGGAAATATTTTTCTTCGTTTGATTTTTATGCTTTATCTTTTTTTGAATTTACTTATTGCGTGCAGAAAATGAAAAATTTCGACACTTTCTAATTCAGATGGGCTTTTGTCGTGGTTACCTTCGCTTTTAGCATAAAAATTGCTATTGAACACTTTTTGAAACCAAAAAGCAATACTCCGAAGCGAGTTGCGAAAATCCAGTTACAACACGTGAATAATGGCACCGTAAAACATTTTGGGGAAATAACGTATTCTTTCATAAGTTAGGTCCTGGATTTGCGTTTACAGCAAAATCGAAGACAACAATGTGTTGTGACCGCTCCAGCTCGAAAGCATTCAAACTAATTCAAACATAGTAACGTTTAAATCAACTTAGCCATCTTCCCCTTTTCATAAGTGTTTCCTGTTGCTGATCGGGTGAAATTACTCTTTGCAAACGTAAAGTGCCCTTGTTTTTCATCTCTCAAGAAGTGTTTTGTTTGAGTCAGTGCGGGTGAATCAGCCCATTTTAGCCGACCCATCCCTCTCCTTCCTTCACTTTCATTTCAAAACAACTCAACTCAATTCCTCCTTTTTCTCTTTTGCTAACATTCTAATCATCCACATCATAATTGCCATCTAGCTAACAAGAATCCAGAGTGTTCTCGTAGATTCGATCTAATTTTGAGCCGTTTGAGCATCTGCCTCTCGGGTGATGGCTGTTTCCACACAATTCGCAGATCTTCTGGATTCTTCTTTCAATTCCCCTACATATTGGGTACAATATGACACTCCGCCCTTAGAGGGATCCTTTTTTCTTTCTTCATTAGTTATCACTTATTCAGTTTCCCTTGTCAATCTAATACTTCTCATACAAACGGCAATTAGTAGTTGGAAAGGCTTATTCCAACTTTCCCACCTAACTTGCGCAGGAGCACAAGGTGTGTACGGCTGGGTTTCAAAGGGTGGGAAAGGCCAATTAGCTGGCGAAATCCGCCGAAACACACGGTTGTTCTATGGTTAGACACTGACGTTGATTGCTTACATTTAAGTTTTTAAAAATAATTTAGAAACATTTGCAACTCCTTCTTTGTTATTGTTTTCTAGATTAAAAGACGCACACAAACAACTATGAATCCTTGTCTCATTTACACAATCATGCAACCAAGCATGTCATTTTTTCGCTTCATTTTTGAAAAGTGTTGTTCATAAGATATGTCATCGAAAGAAAAGAAGTTTCTTTCTACATAACAACAGTTACCTAGTTGTCAACTGAATTCTCGTTTCTCTCATAAAACTGCAGTTAAGACACTCACAGGTTCACACACACACACACACACACACACACACACACACGCACACGCACACGCGCGCACATGCACACGCGCGCACACGCACAGACAGACAGACAG
>JYHL01002787.1:0-12612 GCA_000934875.1 Oscheius sp. MCB
GTGAGTGCGAGAGAGAGAGAAAGAGAGAGAGAGAGAGAGAGAGAGAGAGAGAGAGAAAGAGAGAGAGAGACAGTGAGAGAGACAGCGAGAGAGGGAGAGAGAAAAAGAGAGATGGAGAAAGAGTGAGTGAGTGAGTGAGTGAGTGAGTGAGTGAGTGAGTGAGTGAGTGTATGAGTGAGTGGGTGAGAGAGATACAATCAAAAAGGCAGTTTTCAGACCGAATGTACCGGTGCCACCTGGAGAAACCCTTCCTGGCTAAATGGAGCAGTTCCTGGAATGAATACCGTAAACCCCACCAGTAGAGACACCATAACTCTTCCTGTGGGGGGCTACATTACCATCCGATTCAGGGCCACCAACCCTGGTTGGTGGTTTGCTCATTGCCATCTGGTAATGCACCATATGGATGGAACTGCTTACGCCTTTAAGGTTAAACCTTACCAAAATTAATGTAAAGAATTTTTTTTTAGATCGGAAACGATGACGAAATCCCCCAACCGCCGGAAGATTTCCCCCACCAGTGTGGATACTACAGCATGAGCAAGATTCCACCAGTAACCACCAGAAAGAAGTCGGCTTCTTCAGCAATCAGCACCGTATTTACAAGTTTCATTGTTTTTTTGTATGTATGCATGGAATTGAATTGAAAACGGAGAGAAGAGAAAGCATTAATAAAGATTTATACCCGTTTTGGGCATTTGTTCAATTTAATAATCTATTTATTGATCTTTATTTTATTTTTTAAAAAACAATTTAATTTTTTTATTGTTTTACAAGCCCGAAATACAAAAGAAACGTCAAAAATCACTCCCAACCCATTGATTTGGAGGCAATTGATTGACGGACCGCATTTTTTTCCAACGAGATGTGTCACTTTACGAATATTGGGTAAATGGGTCCCGCCACGATTTGCGTTGGCACCGTTTGTCGTCGTAGTGACTTCACCGTGGCCTAAATTTTGGCGACTCTCTCTGTTTTTCGATTGATTTTGTTGGTTTGGATGTATTTTTATTACATTTTAAAACTTTAAATTCTGTAAAAGTGTTAATTAATCGTTTTATAGCAAAATTAACGTTTAGAAATTAACGATAATGCGTGGTATTAACCGAAATTACGTCAGTTCGGTAGATTATATTGTATTTGTCGTTTTGGTAGTGAGTTTCTTGATTTTTAATGTATTTAAAATGCAAAATTAACGCAAAATGGGGAGATTACTTGGGATTAAGTAATGTTTGGGGAGTTTTTGGAATACCGCTTTGGAACTAGTTCTATCGGCATATTCGATGCAGGTGTAAAAGTCGATTTGCCCCTCAAATTGACGCAAATTATGTGTTAAAGGCGCTCTTTAATTGTAATTTGTGGACAAATTGTGATATTTGCTGTTCGAGTTTTAAGTTTGTGGCCTTTGTTATTTCTCTTTTTTATTTGTGTTCACTTGACTTTATTAACAATGCTTCTTTCCAGGATGTCTGACGATGGTTGGGGAGACGAGCCTGTGAAGGCTGCCCCTCCTACTATGAACAGAACGATCAACGCTCAATCGAACAGTTTCAACCAGTCCGCCGGCTTCGCCTCTACATCTTCCGCTCCTTCTGGCGGCTTCGGAGCCATGTCAGCCGCTCCTTCGCCCGTTCCCACCTCTGGTTAGTTTCGTTCTTTTTAAACAATTTTTTTTACCAACTTTTCTGCTTATTATTTATTATCCATTTTCAGCTCCTTCGAAGGGAGTTACTGCCTCTGCCCCCCATGGAGTCTCCGCTCCTGCCACCGTCAGATTCGGTCACCCCGGAGGCGACTTCAACACCTCCAACGCTAGTTTCAACGGTCATTCTGCTCTTATTTTCGACTAAATTTGGTATGTTCAGCTCCCTCTAAGGGATTCAACACCCCTACGGCCTCTAGTGGAACCCCTGCTCCTGCGAATTCTGGAGGATTCGGAGCGCCGCTTGCCCAGGGCGACGGTTTTGGTGCGTCGATTCTATTCGACCACGCTAATTTTCTATTTGTAGGCGCCCAGAGTGGTGGATTCGGATCGAGCATCACTTCTTCGAATGGAGGATCTGGCGGTTTCGGACAGAAAATGGATCCCCCCGTGATCGCGAACAACAACAATGTCGGATTCGGACAGTCTGGTTTTGGAGGTTCGTAACAAGCCTTTTTGGCTGTTTTTAAAAATACGAATTGTATTTTTCAGCTCAAAATTCGTTAATTTTCGCATTGACCTCCGTTGATTTTTGTTTTCCAGCCGCTTCGAAGCCTACCCCTGCCACCATTACGCCTGCTGCTACTTCTAGTTTCGGAACTCCTATCACCACCAGTGGATTCGGTGCTCCTATCGCTGCCCAGACTGGAAGCTTCTCCTCATCTGGATTCGGATCTGCTGCCGCTACGCAGCCCGCCGCTACCTCGGGAGGCTTCGGCAAGCCCACGACTACCTCTGCTTTTGGTTGGTTTCATACTTTCTTCTGTCTTCAATGGCGAAGTTTAGGTCAGCCTCCGAGTGGCATTGGAGGTGCGTCTGCTGGATTCGGCAGTGCTTCTGGAGGCGGATTTGGAAGTTCTTCTGGCGGAAGTGGCTTCGGTACTTCTGGAGGAAACCGTTTTGAGGGAGGCGCCGGTGGAGGTAAATCTCTGTTGAAACATGTTCTATTGAATTTTTGAAGGTTTCAATTGCTTCAACTCCAACCAGGCCGGCCACAAGTCCACGGATTGTCTGGAGCCCAAGAAGCCTCGTGGAGGAGGTGGAGGTAAGCCTTTGTTTGGATCAATATATTATATGATATAATATATTTATGGAATTGTTTTAGCTAACTGCTTCAACTTTGATCAGCCCGGCCACAGGGCTGGCGATTGCCCGGAACCTAGGAAGCCTCGTGGAGGAAGAGGTAATTTTTGTTCTGTGCCTATTTGTAATCGTCCATTTTCCAGGCGGCCAGTCGTTCGGTAGTGCTGCTCCCAGTGGAGACGCTTCTGCCGGTTTTGGAGGTGCTGCCAGTGGATTCGGAGGCGCTACGTCTGGCTTCGGTGGTGCCGCGAGTGGATTCGATTCTTTCAACGGTGGAAACCAGACGAGCGGAGGATTGAACGATAACGATGGTGGAGCCGAGCGCTCCAGGGCCTGTTTCAATTGCAAAGACGAGGGACATCGCTCGAGCGAGTGCCCGCACCCGAAGAAGCCGTCTTCCTGCTTCAACTGTGGCGAGGAAGGCCACATGTCGTCCGACTGCACGCAGCCGCTGAAGGTCTCCAAGTGCTACAATTGCGGAGAGGAGGGACACAGGTCGTCCGACTGTACGCAGCCACCGAAGCCCACCAAGTGCTACAACTGCAAGGAGGAAGGCCACAGGACTGCCGAGTGCCCGAAGCCGCCCAAGCCCTGTTTCAACTGCAAGAAAGAAGGCCACCGCACGAATGACTGTCCCGAGCCGAAGGTCCCCGCCAGGTGCTTCAACTGCTTTGCCGATGAACACTACTCCTCGGAGTGCACCGAGCCCAAGAGGATCCCCAAGTGTTACAACTGCGACCAGGAGGGTCATCGCTCTACCGAGTGCACGGAGCCTCTGAAACCCCGCGAAGGTTGGTTGTTCCTCAGTTTCATTTGTAAACGTTGTTTTCAGACGGTGCCAAGCCTGCTTCTACCTTCGTTCCTACGGAGGAGTCCCCCGAAGAGCTCTACCACGCTGGAGTCGAGAAGGGCAACATGTTCGACCGCTTCTTCGACGCCAAGGTTACCACCACCCGCGCTGGATTGCAGGAGGATGAGTCCAATCTGCCCATCCTTCAGTGAGTTTTGTCTCTTTTCCACCCACTAATCCCCACTTCTCAGGAGCTTCGCCGAGTTCAACATTGACCAGAAGATCTGCCAGAACATCGTCCAGTCGGACTACTCCAAGCCCACGCCTGTCCAGCAGCACACGATGCCCATCATCAACTCCGGTATGTACATTTTTCACCGCCCAGAGGATGATTTTATTGTTAAGGCAAGGATGTGCTGGCCTGCGCTCAGACTGGTTCCGGAAAGACGGCCGCCTATCTGCTGCCCATCATGAGTCGCCTGATCGCCGACGGTGACCTCGCCACCATCGAGGAGGGAGGCTGCAAGCCCCGGTTAGTTTTTCTTCTCCTATTTGGCTCTATTTTGCCAAACTGTCTTTTTTGCTCAAGTAAATATTAGTTTTTAGCTGCATCATCATTTCTCCGACAAGGGAGCTAACCGTGCAGATCTACAACGAAAGCCGCAAGTTCTCCAATGGAACCGCGCTGATCTCGAAGGTCGCCTATGGAGGAACGCACGTCGGTTTCCAGAAGAACAGTCTGCTCACCGGGGTACTATCCGTTTCCCATTCTTTGATGGCATTCTTTGTTTAGGGCGCCAGCATTGTCGTCGGTACCATCGGTCGCCTCAACCAGTTCGTCAGCGAAGGAGTCATCTCCTTGGAAAAGGTCCGCATTTTCCCGCTGCCTATAATAATCTTTGTAATTTAGATTCGCTTCTTGGTCCTGGACGAGGCGGACAGAATGATGGAGATCGGTCTTCAGGAGGACATCCGCCAGCTCATTGACAACAGCACCATGCCCGACAAGACCAAGCGCCAGACGATAATGTTCAGGTACTTCCTTTTTCCATTTTGTCAATGATTCTTGTGTTTAGTGCCACATTCCCTATCGAGGTCCAGGTTGAGGCCAGGCACATGCTCAAGGATGACTACGTCATGGTGGCCGTAGATGAGATCGGCACGGCCAACAAGTGCATCACCCAGGTATTTTTCTCTTCTCGCTAGCTTTCAAAGATTTGCCTTCAGGAGGTGATCATGATCGAGCAGCAGGAGAAGAAGGACAAGCTTCTGGAGATGCTGGACATCGACATCAAGAAGTACGAGGTCGATAAAGGTGCGTACCTTGCTCATTTTAGTAGAAAATTTCCCTTTTTCAGAATCGAACATTTTCAAGAAGAAGACGCTGATCTTCGTTTCGAAGAAGACCTTCGCCGATGTGTTGGGAGCCATCGTCAGCACTGCGGGAGTTCCGGCCACAACGATCCATGGAGACCGTCTCCAAAACGAGCGCGCCGAGGCCATTCGCGATTTCGTTGTCGGAAGGAAGGCCGTTCTCATCGCCACGGCTGTAGCTGAACGCGGATTGGACATTCGAGTGAGTCCTTGTCTTTTCGATTCCGATTTTTGAAAATATATAATTTTTTTTCCACCTTAACGAATGGTTTCAGGGCGTGGACCACGTGATCAACTACGATCTGCCGGACAAGATCGACGAATACGTCCATCGCATCGGAAGGTATTCGATATCTTGCACATTTTCCTAACCTTTTCTCTTCAGAACCGGACGCGTCGGAAACTCGGGCCGAGCCACCAGCTTCTACATAGCCAGCAAGGACTTCGCTTTGGCTCCCGGTCTTGTCAAGTGCATGGAATCCGCCGACCAAGTTGTTCCGGAGTGGCTGCTCGCTCAGGCCGAAGGACCTCCTCCCGCTAGTTCCGGATTCGAGGGAATGCCGACCGGAGCCGCCAAGGCTGAGGAGGAATGGTGATCTCCACTGTTTTATAGTTTTGTTGTCTCGTTAGACGTTTTATCATACCCACTGGGGTATTTTGTTTTGTTACCGCCACTCTAGTGGTGATTAGCTTAGCAACCGAGCATTGGATGTATATAGTGTTGTTTTTGGCTTTGATAATAAAGCACTCAGAGGAGAATTGTATTGTTTTCCGGGTGTGGGGGGAGACTTTATACGACTGTTACGCTTGGACCAAAATGAAAACTTTGTAAACTACCGTTGTTGACTGGGGTGGGATAATTTGGGAACCGTCCAGAGGAGATCCTTCGGCACTCAAGCCGAACAGTTGGGGGAATGCTCGCTCACTTGTCCTTCAAACCGTCTTGAACGATAGAGAAATGAATGAATCGTGAATATTATTGCGTCGAAAAGGAATCGCAAAGCCCTTTTCGAAACCCGGAGTTTGCCAAAATCATAGTCAATCCTGCAACAGAGCCATGAAGACTCCAAAACAACATGGCGATGTCGCTAAGTTCTAAAGTACATTAATTTTAGAGCGTTAAATTCTGGAAAGCTTACCTCTGACTATCCAAATTTGAAAATACGCCGCAGCTATAACAACAATTCCTGGGATTATTGTGAAGATTGAGGGAAGCAGCAACTGAAAAATGTATGGTTTCGATAAGGTGCAACGTGAAATTCACTTCTCTCCAGGGCCTGAAATTCCCAAAATTAAAAAAATTGACCGCGGGTCAGATATTTAGCATCGGAGCGTAACACATCATAAAGTTAATATATTTCAATTAACATTTGTTTTTTCTCCCTAATTCGATTATTTCCATTATTTATGTGTTTGAATTACATAGAATGTGTCTTTTCACGGGTTACATCACTGCGTCAAAATGGAATATCACGTTTTGAATCCGAAAATAAACATATACAAGCTGCATAAATTGTCATTCTTAGTGAAGCTGTGTGATTGGGAGAAAGAGAAAAGAGAACAGAGAAGAGAGACATAGAGAGACATAGACATAGAGAGAGACAGAGAGAGTCAACGAGAGAGAGAGAGACAGAGAGACAGAGATAGACAGAGACAGACAGAGAGAGACAGAGACAGAGAGAGACACACAGACACACACACGACACACACACACACACACACACACACACATACATACAGAGAGAGAGAGACAGACAGAGACAGAGAAAGAAAGAGATACCCACCCGTCCATTAGTTGGTGATTGGAGTGGAAGACAAGCCCCTCTAAGGGCCGTGTCATCATCCTCACACAGTCCCAAAAGAGGCCTAAACGCCCCTGCCCTACAGGTCGCGAACGTGGCTCCTTTCTTCTGATGTCCCTCATTACACCTCAACGCAGCCGTCGTCCCAACAGCAAACAATCCTCCCTCCTCAGTTTGTGAGAAGGAAATCTCTCCAAAAGGAGGCGCTTTTGGGGAGGGACAGCCGCCAGTGACCGACCGTTGGGCCACATCCCTTGCAGGTGACCTAGCTGATAGTTGACATGAACCCAATCCTTAAATTATTTTGTAATATTTTAAAGTGTATCCATACCTGGGAAGGGAACCCAACCCCCTCCTCTACAAGTGACTGTCGACTGGCCAGAGAGGGCTGATCCAAAGTTACAAACAAGGGTTGCTGTAGCTCCTTCGCTGTATGGAGGCAGACCCAATTGACTATAAGTGACCTTAAAAATCAGTTATAACCCAGTTATTTAAAAATATTACCGCCCCGTTAGCTATAAATGGAATGGCCTGGCAACTTGACAAAGTGATGCCTCCACTTGAACTGCAGGAGCCTAGTTGTGAAGGTGTCCACAGACCGTTGCTACAGACAGACGAAGCAGCGCCTAAATACCAAATTAAAAGTGCATTTAGTCCATGTACCGGTTGAGAAGAAGTTTGGTGGAGAACAAACAAGGGTGGCTGTGGTTCCGGAAGGCCAAGGACCGAAGGTTTGACCCTAACAAGGGGAAATTTGTCTAGAGATAGGAAAAGGTACTCACGTTACTGTAGTTTACGGTACCACTTGTTGTAGTTTGGGGACTGAAACATTGACTTGCGCCTGCAAAGTATTTATTTAATGGGGCTATCAATGGGGCCGCTTCAATTCCTAGTCTATTAGTGGCCTACGCACATGTGACGCGGCTGTAATTTAAGCAAAAAAAAAACTTTAAACAAACTAACCTCCAGAAATATTTGAGCCACAAGTTCCCAGCTGACTTGGCACCCATTGTCCATTGTTACAGAGAGACGTTGCAGCGCCATTGACAGTGTATCCCGTTGTACAGGCAACCGTAACCGTTGTTCCCTAAACCAATTCTCAATTGAAAGCTTGAGATGATAAATAAAATTTGGCTATGAAACGGCTGTTTAACAAAGGGGGCTAGTTTTAATATGGAATCATCTTTAATGGGCCCCACGTTACCTACTTGTGCGGACTGCTTATAACCTCAACATGATCTATTCTTTTGTCTCTACCTATACCAAATGTACCCCAACCCACTATGCAATAATGGTATTACATGAACACCTCGTCACTCAGTTCAACAGTTTTCACTTTTCCAAGAATACAATCTGCTCAAGAAGGCGCTGTGTCAAGGACGAGCCTCTGTTCTTTCAACGAAAATTTTTTCATTTGGTAGTGTGGGCAGAGGGATCACTTAATTTGTAGGTAGTTCAGTTAATCGCCGGTGGTGAAATTTATCAAAAACTCACTGAAGGATAAGGTCCAAAGGCCCCTCCTATGGAGTAGGTGAGGTTCCCATTTAAAGGAGGGAACTGAGGAGAGCAGGTGGATCCTGTACCGGTAGGAGTGCCTGCAACGGAATGGTTATAAAAATTGTAAAGTCATTGATAAGGCTGCACCCAAGGATGGCTGGTCCGTTCAAAGATTTTCTATGCTTTCTGATTGTTTGGCTCTCTTCTACTAGTACTTGAGAGGGTTCACGAGTTCACTGTTCAGGGTTATGTTTGCCACCCTTGGCTACTAGTGTTAAATTGGTAGGTAAATACCGGATAAGGCACTACGACAAGTGCCCAGAGTGGGAGGATTCCATCCACTGGCAGTACAAATGGTACTTGTGGCTCCTTGAGCAATATATCCAGGATTACAGACCAAAGCAGCAGAGGATCCTAGATCGACCTCCGAAAACACGGATGGAGTGTACACTGCCATTCCTCCAGTCATTGGAGAAGCTAGGGAGGAGAACGGAACACAACCAAGGGCTAAACCCAGCCAAGGAGAAGGAAAAGAAAGAAAACCAACCTATGGAGGGGTTAGAGGAACAAGTGGCCAATGATCCCCACACTCCGTTGAAACACGTGGCTGTGGCTGAGCCTTGGGCGTACAATCCAACGGGACAGGTTAGGGTTACTGTCGTTCCTGAATAGGCTAAAGTTGGAAAACTACTCATTTATTTACCCTGAGGCCATGGGCCAAATGTAGCTCCATTTGAGTAGCTAAGTGTTCCACTGGTAGGAGTTGTTGGAGGGACGGAGCACTGTTGATTGGTTGATGAACTGCAGCTGCCAAGGGTCGGTAACCATGCTCCATTCGTACAGTAAGTAATAGAAGTGCCTGAACAGTTATAGTATAAAGGAAAGGTGCCTTCAGTCGTCAATATAACCCCCAAACTATAGTTTTGTTCCCCATCACATCGCAAATGCTACCAATTTGCTTAAACTTGACGCGGTGCGCATTGCTAGGAAAAGATGGCAGTGGGTGCTCCACATAGCCTGTTTTGAGTGAGAGAACTATTGTAAGCATGGAGTACCTTACTGGCCCTATTTTTTTGTATCGTTCTAGCTGCGTACCTTATGTGGGCTGGGCATCATATTGGCAGCGTACCTTGTTTGGGCTGCTTACCCTATTTGGACTGTAAATCATACTGACTGCGTACCCAACGTGAGCTACGTATCCTATTTGAGATCTGTATCATATTGGCTGAGTAACATATTTGAGCTGCGTATCATTATGACTGCGTACCCAATTTCGGCTGCGTATCATTATGACTACGTACCCTACTTGGACTGCATATAATTTTGGCTAATTGGCTGCGTAATGTACCGCTTACGGTGAGGTCAGCTTTGCGATTTGTGGTTGGGGGCACTTTTGGGATATATGGGGCACCATTGGAACAGGTATTTGTAACACAGATGTAGCCCCCAAAGAGTTGTGTGGGGTTACAGCATAAAAACATCGCCCCGCCACATCCGAACTAGCGCAATGTCAGTGAAGCCCCCGACCACAACTGATGCTGGGTGTTGTGGGGCTACTTCTCACCTTGCGGAAAGCCTCCAGTGCAAGTGAGAGTAGCAGACGTTCCATCCGGATAAGTGAACGCATTCGCGCTCTGACTGTAAACCACAGTACCACCGAAAGGAGCAGCGACGGCTGGACAAGAAGCCCCTAAACGAGAAGATTGCTGGTACGAACAACATCTTTATTTTAACAAGTGCATTTCCCAACAAAACAATGTGTTCATTCACGATCAAAACAAGTGGTTTCCTTAAGTGCAGTGCGTCTAACCAGTAAATTGCGTTGTTGAGCAGTTAGCTAGAGAAGGCGGCTGCCAGGAGCCAAACGAACAGGTAGAAGTAGTTGCACCACCTGAAACAAGGGAGTCTTACTGTACCAAGTGAAAGTACCTATAGGTGTTCCTACAGTACACCTGAGTGTTGCAGTAGTTCCTGAAGAAAAGGGAGCAAAGATTAGATTGTTTGAATAGGAGACTGTGCCTCCAGAGGGTGTTGGAATGGCGTAAAAGCATTGTTGTCCTGAAGATCTTGTTGACTTATGGAACAAGACTAACCTCCTGTCCCTGGTGAGCAGGTACCAATGGTTGTCCACTGACCGTTACTACATGTAGCTGTGGTTGCACCTGAACTTTTCAAAGATTCACTGCCTGTTTATCTTTTACTTTTACTTTCTTTCTATTTCTCTGCCTCTATCTCTGTCTTCGTTTGTATGTGTCTTCTCTCTCTCTTTCTCTCTCTTTCTCTTTCTCTCTTTCTGTCTCAGTGCATTCTCACAACCACTCTGTATCTGCCTCGGAAAAGCTACACTTAGTGATCTGTTGGCTGCAGATAAGGATGACGTGGCTCAGTGAAGGTGATACCACATATTGGGCTCTTTTAGGTTCTTACATTGGAGTTGGGCACATTTAGAATAGAAAGGGTTATAAGTGGAATATGTCTCGACAACGTTGATGTCCCTCACATGCAGAGTGGGAGCCCATTTAAGATGATTCAGTATTAAAACTACCCCTCGGGTTAGGTCAATATCAGTTGATCCCCACGCCACAGTCGAGACCCCTCCAAACATCTGATAGATGTGGGGGATCAACTATAACGTGGTGAATATAATTGAGGTGAGGTCATTCTGTGGATTGTTCCTACCCTGAACAGTTCCTGTTGCACATTGCAAAGTGACCGTTGTCCCCGAATTGAAAGGTGGGAAAATGCCACCGTTTGAATAGGTCACGGTTCCTCCCACGGGAGTGGTGACAACAGATGAACATGCTGCTCCTAAACCTTCGTTTAACAAATTTTTCGATAGAGCATGCCTCCAGTTGAGCCTGAGCAAGTTCCAAGCATTCCCCACTGTCCGTTAGTGCAGGTGGCAGAGTTTACTCCTGAAATCGACCATTATTGCGGCCGTTGAGGGTCATTTTGCCTCAAAAGTGAGCCGTTTACAGTCTGCACCAATAAAGGGGACAATCAGGGCCCCAGTAATTTGCTTAAGCATAGAAAGGTCCTTGATGACCCTATTTAACCAAATCCAAGAATGGATCCTTACCTGTCACAACACCATTTGTACAGGTTAGTATCGCAGTTGTACCACTTGCAAATGGAGCGAACAGTTGTAGATTTGAATAGGTTACGGTACCTCCCAACGGATAGGTGATTCCACTAAGACACTGCTGGCCTACAACTCTGTTTTGAGATCACACTGAGGCCCTAACCTCCAGATCCCAAACAAGTACCAAGTGAAGACCATACCCCATTTGAGCAAGTAGCTGTTGACATGCCTAAAATGAGTATTGTAGCTTTGATCGATGATGCTTCCTACCTTGAACAGCAGAGCCAGTGCAGACCAACGTGGCTACAGTACCAGAAGGGAATGGAGCGAAGAAAAGTCCGCCAGAATAGGTTACTGTCCCTCCGGCAGGAGTTACTACTGCAGATGGGCATTGTCCTAAAAATATTAAAAGATACCGTAACCCAACTGTAAGTACCGCCCGTGGAGGCGCCGGAGCAAGTTCCTAATTGACTCCATTGGCCATTGGAGCATGTTGCAGTTGGGGCTCCTAGAAAGAAGAGTCAGTACTACACAGAGACAGAGAGAGACAGAAAGACAGAGAAAGAGAGATAGAGAGACAGAGAGAGAAAGAGAAAGAGAGAGAGAGAGAGAGAGAAGTGCTCTCGCTCTTTTTAGCGTACCTTGAATAGTTCCAGCGGGGCAAGTGAGAGTAGCCACAGTTCCTCCAGTAAACGGAGCGAAGACCTGACCATTCGAGTAGGTCACAGTAGCTCCTATTGGAGGTACTACCGCACTGATACACGGCGTGCCACCTGAAACATATCTTCGCAGTCAACACAGTTGTAGTACCTCCTCCTGTGGAGGAACAGGTACCAAGCAGGGTCCATTGTCCATTGGTGCAGGTGGACGTTGATTGACCTTACAATGAAAAGAAAGATTAGTAGAAGTACGAAAAAGTACCTATAACTGTTCCCGTTGGACAAGTAAGGGTAGCGGTTGTTCCACCAGTAAATGGAGGGAATACTTGGAAGTTCGAATATGTCACAGTTCCTCCTATAGGTGGGGTGACACCAGTCAGGCATTGCTGACCTGAATTACAATTACTTTAAACCTGCGTTTATAAATTAAAAGTACCTCCAGTTGATGTTGATGAACAGGTTCCCAAGGGACTCCACACTCCGTTAGTGCAAGTGGAAGTGGATGAGCCTGGAACAAACAGTTATCATGCACACACATAGGCGCGCTCGCTCTTCTCTCTCTCTCTCTCGCTCTCTCTCCTCTCTCTCAACCTTTATCTCTATCCCTATCTCTATCTCTATCT
>JYHL01002980.1:0-10711 GCA_000934875.1 Oscheius sp. MCB
AGGTGGGCATCTCTCTCTCTCTCTCTCTCTCTAAAATTCAATATTCAGAACCAGCGCAACTTCAAGAAGGTTTGCCGTTCCAAGCCGGACGCGTGGCGCAAGCACGGCGCCCTCGTCAAGCTCCATGAAGTCGGAGGCACGGCGTACCGCGGTGCTGCTGGGCCCAAGATGGAGTTCACCGACGTTAAGAAGGGCACCCAACCGCCGATGGAACCCTGTGAGTAAACTCTATCTTCCCCTCCATATTTCTTTCTATTTTTCTTTTTAGCTTCGAAGGAGCTCAAGACCGTCGACGACTACCGGCCCTTCACCGTTAAGGAGTAGAAGAGGACGTCTCTACAAACTATGTAATGATCATTTTAAATGAAGATCATTTAACTGCTATTATTTATATTATTTTTGCATATATTGTTCCATCTTTTGTATTGGGATTTATTTTCGAGTCATAGTTGTAGCCAAAACTAACTCGGGTCGTTCCGTTACATCGTCCCAATGTTTCAGTGTTGTTCCTTGAGTATTGCGGGGTGTGGGGTTGTACATTGGATATTCAGGCAGGGGGTACCAGCAGATCCTGAACGGCCCTGCCAGCCTCAGGCCGCTCTAATTCGAAGCTACCACCCTTTTCCCTTGGTTGTAGATGCGTTCTGGTGCTAGGGGCAGCTTCGTCTCGCTTTATATCAATGAAAGTGAACCTACTTGGCATCGGGTCCAAACTTCAGAGCCTTGACTTGTCGACCAGCACGGAAATTGAAGATGACGGTCTCAGTGACGAGGTTTACGTAGTGAACATCGCCGACTTAAAAAGAAGAGGATTAAACCCAACAACAAGTCCAAATTACGTTCATTGGTCGCGACGAGATGCGTTCCCTTCGGACTCATAGCCAACGCGACGATGTTGTGCTGGGACTCGACGGAAATGGTGCGGGAGATGTTGCTGCAAATATTAAATTTTTAAAAATAGAAACAAAACGTACTTTTTCAAGTCGAAGACGGAGACTTTGTTGCCCACGGGGCTGTAGACTGAGTAGCCATCTGGCGAAAACACCACATTTCCGTTGCGGTAAACGGATCCGACCAGGTTTGAAAACTGGAAAAGGAAATAGTTTGAAAAAGATTGTGAAAAAATACCTTGAAATTGATATCCATGTTCGTTCTTAGAGACCCGTCCGCATATGTCTACCTAAAAAACAAAAAATATGGCGCTGGGAATATAAAATATTACGCATGAAATACATAAACTTCAATGATTTTTCAATAACGAAGGCAAAACAGAAATTTATTCCGATAACTGCAAATAAACGGCCAATTCTTTGTTTTACAAAAAAAAATAATAAATTTTAATCTTTAAACACTTAAAACAAGAAATTATTTTAAATCTGCTTGTAAAATAGCAAACAAAAAAACAACTTTAAAAAGTTTTAAAAATGAAGACTACAGTAAGAAATAGCCCTACTCGTGAGTCCTAAATTGAATACGTGACTACGACCTATTTTCGTTTTCACGTTATGCGCACTGTAGGACAATTTTTAAAGGTTTGTCTGTCGTTGGAGCACACTTCCTCCCCGAGCAATTTTGCCCAACGAAGTCAATAATCGAGCTCGTGTTTCTGTTGCTATGGTCTCCTGTGCAGTTATTCCGCCTCAGGCGTGAAAATTCCCCTTTTTCATATAATTTAACACTTTATTTTTAACATTTGAGTCTAGTTTTCATAGATATAAGTTTGTAGAAGGCACGAAAATTGGGCTAGACGAAACAGTTCTTGTAACTTTACAGTGCCAAACTTTTGTCTGTAAACGGAACTTCTAGCCAGTTTCGCGCCGTAGGGCAGTTGTTCTGCCCACTTCTTTAAAACTTCATTATTTAGAATTGATAGTGTTTTATCCCCTTTCTCAATTTTTAAACAGTTTTTTGTATTTTGGAATCTCAATACAGTAATTTTACAAGTAGTTGTGAGAAAAGCGCTTTTTACCTCTATTTCTCCTTTTTTTCCACTCATTCCTTCATTTCTTAACTTTGTTTTTTTTAAAATTTGCTCTATTTTCAGGTTCCAAACCGTCCATGTCCCGTCGTTCGCGGACATCTGATGACATCGACGTTATATCCAGTAGTGACGATGGAGAGGCCCGGGTTCCCCTGGCCAAGGCGCCGATAACTATACGAGGAGTAGGCCACATTACAATGTAAGTTTTAAATTTCTTTTTTTTTATTTTATGTTATGTAAAGCCAGCTGTTCTATGAATAAACTTCCAGGTTCGGCTTAAATTCGCGATTCGACACGGAGTTTCCAGGAGAGTTGACGGGGCGCGTGGCTCCCGAAGAACTAGCCGCCACCCTTTCGCGGATCAACAGTGTTCTCAAACGACATGTACAAGTTTCAAGGTAACTTTTAATTCTTGAGCATTTATTTTATAAAAACAGCTACACAATTGTATTTCAGCCGGTGGTTACTGTGCGGACTCATTTTTTGCTGTTGTAGCCTCGGGTGCTCATTATGGCCAGTCGTCTGTCTCAATCGAAGGGTAGGTTCTCATCTAGATCTATACTTTATTTGCCCTTTCTCTTGATTTTTCATTTAAACATGCTTTAATCAGAAAATTTTAATTTAATGCTAAAATTCAGCGAAATTACCGTTTTTTCTGATAAAAAAAACATCCTGGGATCATAAAAAATTTTAAATGTTCGCAGTTTGGTTCAGAGTTGCGAACATGTACATAAGTTTTAATTTGAGCAACTTTCGCGACGGAACACCTGAACATAACCTTTAACCAAGACGTCTTTTTTATTGACAGCTGGCTGGTACATATTCTTAGACCACCCACAACGGAAACCTGGGGGTTATTTTCTCTCTCACGCAGAATTGCGTTCCGCGAGTGTTCGTGCAGATAAAGTGTTATTAAAAAAAGCAACTTTCTACCAACCGGGTGGCATCTCATCTCTCTCTCTCTCTCTCTCTCTCTCTCTGTCTCCCTATAACCCTCTCTTTTCAGACAGTCAACGCTGTGGAGAAGTGTCTAGACCACGAGAACGTAACCCTCTACCACAAATTGGGTCTCAACTGGCGTCTTACCCGCCGCCCCGTGGATTCCAACCAACGGCTGACCGAGTACGTGCTGGAGCTGGAGATCCTGCCCAAAGCCCCTCTGCTCTCCCCCGATTGACCTCTCCTTCCTTCCTCCTGTTGCACCCCGTACCTCAGCGACATCTCAGCGAGCACCCGCCCACAGACTTTTATACCGCCTTTGCCCAGGGATCGCCTCTCCCGCTACCGTATCCTCACTACCGTATCCTTGATAGAGTTCAACTAGTGTTATAGCCCGGGTATTTCGTCTCTCTTTACTTAGCTGTCTCACGTGCTGGTAGCTTTCGTTCTCTCTTTTCGTTTGGAACGTTGCAAAATAGTCACAAGCTTTATCCGTGTATATATGTCAATGTCATACATGCCTTACGTTAAACTTTGTTTTTTCATCGTTTTTGTTGTTCGATTCGGGGGAAATTGCCCAAAATTACCGAATATCGATTGCTTTTTGGCACCCATTTAAAATGGTCCCACCTGGAAATGGTGGCAAAGGGTCGGGCTCAATTTGGAAACCGGGCCGGCCCGATCCTCGAAAAAACGAGACAAAATCTGGAAAATTTGAGGGTTGAGCCCGGAAAGTGCCCTTTTTTTTCAAAGACGGGGCCGGCCGGTTGCCTTTTATTCGGAATTGTAAACGAACTAGCTTATATTTACAAATAGTCATGCCTACAGTAATCGATGCTCGAAAAGTGAGCGGTAATAATAAAAATTCAAAAATGCACTGAATTTCTGATATCCCGTCTACTTTGATTACGGTAGTTTGTGGGACACATTGGCTCGCTGCCAACGACTGGAAATTTTCCGCGAAACCGTAATTTTAAAGGACTAGTTGTACTAACTTAATGGGCTGTGTCTCCTTAGCACATCCCTGATTAAAGGACTACTTGATCACAACCTGAATTCCCGAAAATGCTGTTTTGTATTCGCGGCGGGACCAAAAAAACCACCTGCTAGCACCAACATTGATTGTTATTGTTGTGGCAAAGGCCTTGTTTGTCAACCGGACGCCCAGCAATTCGTACTGAGAGGAGAATTCGTGTTGACTTTATCGATATTCGGACCTACTGTAACGGAGGGCTTACTGTAGCCAGCTACTGCTACAGTAGTTTTTTTTCTACGTGCCGCCCCAAACTTACCTCTTGTTCTGTAGAATGGACAGACTCGCTTACGCTTACGTTCACGGCCCGGCCCGAGTTTACTGTAACTTGTTGTTCAGATGTCGAAGAATATTAAAACGCCGACGAACGTGAAACTGTTGACAAATGTGGCGGTGGTGAGGATGAAGAAGATGGGAAAACGCTTCGAAATCGCCTGTTACAAGAACAAAGTCGTCAATTGGAGGAACAAATCGTGGGTTTCCAGGGATTTAAAGGTCTAAATGCTCCCTAATTGATAGTGAGAAGGATATCGATGAGGTGCTCCAGACGCAGATGGTCTTCTCCAACGTGTCCAAGGGCCAGCTGGCGAAGAAGGACGAACTATTGGCTGCATTCGGCATGGAGGATCAGCTGGAGATCTGTAAATTGGTAAGAAAGGGGGAAATTGCACTGAAAATCGGTTTAGATCCTGGACAAGGGTGATTTGCAAGTTTCGGACAAGGAGCGACAGGCGGCCTCCGACCAGTCTCTTAAGGAGGTAAGGGAGTTATTGGCTTTTTAAGGAACGTGGAAGCGTAGGGCTACCGTACTCTCTCTCTCTATCTCTATCTCTCTGTCTATCTGTCTATCTCTCTATCTGTCTGTATGTCTCTCTCTGTCTGTCTCTGTCTGTGTCTGCCTGTATGTCTGTCTGTCTGTCTGTCTGTCTGTCTGTCTTGGCTGTCTCTCAACTCCTCTGCATATTGGCCGATCATATTTCTGCGCCTCTGACCGACACTGTTCGACTCTGACCGATTTCAACGACTTGTCTGCGTCACTGACCGTGACTGTCACTTTCACTTTTCATCTCTGACAGTTGACATCTCTGACAGAATCTCTCTTTCTTTGCGTCTCTGGCTGATTCTCTCTTGCTCTGCCTCTTTTCTCTGCCTATCTGACTGATTCCGCTGGCTTGCCTGCGTCTCTGCCGGAATCTCTTCTTCTCTGCGTCTCTAGCTATCTCCCTCTGACTCTTTGACCACTCTTCAAGAATCGCCTCTACCAGAATTCCTGTCTGTCTGCGTCTCTAACCGAATGTCTCTTTGTCTGTTGTCTTTCTCTACATCTCTCGCCACCACTGTGCTTCTCTACTCTGTCGACAGCTATCGCCAAACGGGAATGCACCAGTTTACCCGAAAATAGTTTGTTTTTGCTTTTGATTCTTCGCTATTTGCACTCTCACCTGCGTATCTTACGCATACTACATTAATGCCTTTCTGGCGCGGTAGCACTTTGGCGCCAGAAATATTGTCCTCCTCCAGGTCTCCCAGCTGATCGCCTCGATGGTCGTGAATCCAGAAAGCAAGCGCCCCATTCCCCCGAACGTCATCGACAAGGCTCTCCAAGATATCCACTTCTCCCTGAAGCCGAATAAGAGCGCCAAGCAGCAGGTTAGTTTCCGTTTTACCTTACATTCATCCAAAATATGGGATACCGTAATCTTGTATGGCCTTTTCATCTAAATCTTCTGTTCCAGGCTCTGGAAGCCATTCCGAAGCTCCGCGAGACGATGAAGATCGAAAGGGCCAAGATGAGGATTCGTGTGTCCATGCCGCCCAAGGATGCCAAGGTGCAGCAGAACAAACTGAAGAGCCTCTTTGCGGAGGTGGAGGTGGAGGACTGGGCCGAGGGAGGCCTCGAATTGGTCAGTTTTCATGTTTTAATGTTACGATGTGCCAAAGTTCGTCTGTCATTTGGATGATTTCAGGTCGGTTTGATCGAGCCTGGTCAGTTCCGTGCCATTGACGACGCCGTGAGGAACGAGACCCACGGACATGGACGACTGGAGATCCTCAGTCTGAAGGATGTGGTGGAGGGAGAGCTGGAAATCTCCTGATTCTTCGATGTGTGCTCAGTACGCAACAGCCACGTGTCCTAGCCTCACTTGTTCTGCCGCTTTACTCCCATTCCCCCTTGAAACCGATGTCACCAGCATTTCCAGTCCTCGTTACAGAGTATAATAAACCTTTTAACTATCAAATCGGCCATTTTAAGTCAGAGAGAGAGGGGGAGATGAGAGTAGGTGGGAATGCTCTCTGTTATCTCCACTTCAGACTCTGACATCTTCTCTTACTCCTCTTCCCTCCTATCCTACTTATTCTCTATATCCTCTCTCTCTCCCTCTCTCTCTCTCTCTTTTCTCTGCCTCTCTCTCTATCTCTATCTCTCCCTTTCTCATTCTCTGAGTCACTCTCTGTCTGCCTGTCTCTGTCTCTTTATGTCTATCTGTCTCTCTTTCCGTGTCTGTATTTCCCTACGTTCGTCTCTCTCTGTATCGGGCTCTCTCTCTCTCTCTCTCTCTCTCTCTTCACATCTCTTTCCTCCGCTGTCATTTTTTTTCAATTTCTATCTTTGTCGCTTGCCTTACTAATTTGTAAACGGCTGGTTCCAGGAGTTCATATATAACTCTTCCTTCTCTTCAAAAAACTGTTTTAACTTTCGGATAATGGAAAAGGAGTAGGTGGTGATGGAAGAAGAAAACAAAAAAGCACCTCAAGTGAGTTTCATTTTTTATTGATAATTATTATCGAATGTATGTATCTCTCTGTCTCGTTCTCTCTGTCATAATCTCTGTCTTCGTTTCTATCCCTGTCTCTGTCTCTGTCTCAGGATTTTTCACAAACAAAAATTGTCGACATTGTTGTTTCTAATGCGCTGTGTCTGTATCTGCCAAAGAACATATCTAGAGCAGACACCTTTCCAAGAATCAAAATCTTATTTTTCATACAATCCTGTTCAATGAATAATGTTCTTTTAATCAAGTGCGTTTCAGCAAAATGATGAGTACTGGCACGTCAAGGACAAGCAAATCACGACTTTTGCAAACAAGACCGAAAATGGGATGTACCGCAGTAACGCCGGTAAGCAATATTATAAATTCCTTCTTACATGTGTACATTAAGAGAAGCAAAACTCTGGAAGCAGCCAACCTGCTCGCTCTCTTGAATGCGCCAAATCTTGGAATGAACTCGGCTAGATTGAAAGAGAAGTTCAGGTAATACTCAGCAATTGAAGATCTAATAGGAAAATATTTCAGTTCCTGGTTTGGCGAGTCCTTGCGGAAGAACTACATCGACGTCAAGCGTACATTCATAAACCACCTGGACGTTCACACTTTGAAATGAGAAGAGGACATTCTACGGTGACGAAATCAAAGATGATTTTTAGTAATAAATGTATGTCATGTATATCAACGGAGTAACAAAATGAAAAATTAGAGAGGGATGGAAGAAAGAGGAAGAGTAAGAGTGAGAGAGAAAGACAGGGAGAGAGAAAGAAAGAGAGAGAGAGAGAGAGAGAGAGAGAGAGAGGGAGAGAGAGAGGGAGAGAGAGAGAGAGAGGGAGAGGGAGAGCGAGAAGGAGAGGGAGAGCGAGAGCGAGGAAGAGAGGAAAGGAGAGCGAGAAGGAGAGGGAAAGGGAAAAGGAGAGGAAAGGAGAAGGAGAGAGAGAGAGAGAGAAAGAGAGAAAGGGAAAAGGAGAGGAAAGGAGAAGGAGAGAGAGAGAGAGAGAGAAAGAGAGAAAGAGAGAAAGGGAGAAGGAGAGAGAGAGAGAAAGAGAGAAAGGGAAAAGGAGAGGGAAGGAGAAGGAGAGAGAGAGAGAGAAAGAGAGAAAGAGAGAGGAAAGGAGAAGGAGAGAGATAGATAGATAGAGAGAGAGGGAGAGAGAGAACAACATTGGTGTAGTGCAGCGAAAACCGGAATCGGTGCTAATCAGTTCTCCCGGGCTCTCCACCTAACTGAATACTACCCCTTTTCTTTCGAAAGCAATTCGAATTGATTTGAGATTGTGATTTCACACAGGTGTTTTATTGATGTCATATTCGGTTTCCTTGGTATGTCAATTTGTTTTACCTTTCTGGTTTCCGTTTGAGCATAATTGCTTTGTTTCATTTTCGTAGTATCACAATACAGCATTGCGTTAATCCTTAAACCACAGAACCACGCCCATAATCGCTGAAAACCGAGAAAAAGGCCACTTGAATTCTGCTCTTGAATTTGTTGATGTTTTCGTCGAAATAATAGTGAAACACCTAATAAACAAGTTACATTACTCCGATAAAACAATCGATATTTAGGCTTGAAAATTATTTTTCCTTTTTTTAAAGGACGGGGTAGTTGGCCTAGGTAGTTCTACACAAAATAGGGCTTGGCCACTTTGAAACTTTCCGTTACATTTAATACTTTGAGACCCCAGCTTAAAAAGTGTAAAACTTCCTTGCTGGTTGTAGAAACCTTTTTCTGTGGTGTTTGGAGTTGAATAAATGACCAATAATCAACTATAGACTTCAGAATACTGTATGCCCCAAACCTACCAAACTAAAATTGAATTGAAACATTGACACTAATTGATAATGTTTTACATAATACAAGAATTTTAGAGCTGCTTTTTAAAATGAAAACGCAATTGTCACAACTGCGATGTGCTCCAGATCTGCCTTTGGCTTTGCTTTTGTCTGCACGTATTCTAATGGTTCGTCATTTATTTCATTCTACGCGTCGTTTAACATTCAACTCTCTTATAATAATATTTCTCCTACAACCCATTTAAATTTTGCTTAAAACTTGAATTCAATTAACAATATTATAGTTTTAAACATTTTGCTGTTTCAAAGCTTCCTTATTTTGAAGAGTTTTCCTTAGTTATCACTGTATCGTCCCTTCACACTTCTCTATAGTTTTCTTTCAGGAGTTCATAAATAACTCTTCATCTTCTTCTTGAAAGCGTGATGCATAATTTCTACTAATCGTCTACAAGTCCAAGCTGTACCATCTAGGTATGTTAAACAAAATTATGCTATTAGCCAACGGTACTTTCCGGATTTTCTTTTGGCTATTATCCCTTGCCTGAGTATCCAACGTTCAACCCAAAAGCCAAAAAGAATTAAAACTATTGCGACGAAACATTGACGATAGATAAAGATAATATTCCAATTTTTTTTCGTTTATAGGATCATTTTCGTATCACCGTCCCAATGTTTCCCTGTTGTTAGAGTTTTTCGGAGTTGATCGTCATACATAGAATGCAGTCACAAGTGGCCTCTCTAAAACCAGCGAACACAGTTTTGAATTTTGAAAAAAAGGAAAATATAAAAATTTAGCTATTCCTTTTTCTAAATGAACTTTCTTATTTTCAGGTTTTCCCAATTCAAAAACACAAGGCTGCAGTTTCTACATCAGCATGGTGTTAAACAGCAAAAGGTTCTCTATTCTCGGAAGTTTACGTCATGAACTCGTCGCAAGCAAGGATTTTGGCAATTCCATTGCTACCGTAGGTATGTTTTTTTTTTGATATTTCAATCCTCCTTCATGAATTTTAAACAAAATTTTAAACGAATTTTAAACAAAATTTAATCATCAATTTCAAATTTTCAGTCTATGAAACGACCCAATTTTGGATAGATTTAAAACCTGAAGCGTATTTCTTTCTGGTTTTTTTTTAGTTTTTTATGCTAACTCGTTTTAAATTCGGAATTCATGCTAGGTCCAAAAAGTAACGTTTTTAACAATAAAATTTGCTACAAAACCGCCAAACTGGTTAGTAATTTGGATGACATTGAAATTTGTTTCGTACCTTTTGGACCCTACCGTAACCCGGTTCCCAAAATCGATATGTGCCCAAAACTTACAGCGTAAGATTTTTCAGGCCATTCGATGGTTTTACACCAAACTTTAGCGCGATCTAATAAACTTTTCAAACTGTCAGTTCGTATAAGGGGCCAATATCATGAAGAAGACGTTTTATTATACTTTTCTTTCAGAATAGCAAGAACACTAATCGACGTCGTGAGAGCTGTGTACCTTCTCATGGAATTGGTTCATGCTTTTACTGCAAAGTGTTTTGAAACGTTGCTCTGAGGAATATGACCCAAATGAAATTCATCTGAAACAACTAGTAGGCAACAACAGTCCCTCGTACCTGTTCAAGACGTCTATGGCCAGCTGGAATGATCCTGTGTTTAAAGGAGGAAAGTGAAGTAAGTTTTGTTTCAGACGCAAATCAATTTTGTTTTCGTTTTAATCTCAAAATGTCAAAAGATTCGTGGGTTTTGTAGTTTTTCATAAATTTTGCGGAAAAATATGAAATATTATTCAATTTGTGAACAATTGACAAAAACACAAAATGAAATTGATTCCCTAAAACGAATTTGGCAATGGAGCAGACTTTTAGCAAGTGAGCGCCTTAACAACAACAAACACGTGAGAAAAGTTTCACATGATAAGGCTTCTTATAAATTTGATTACTCAGAAACTAATAGTTATTTTTGACTGAAATTTTGGATTTAGAATAGTTTGTTAGCAGAAAAACGTTTAATTATATTTAATCAGTATTTTCCCCCTCCGAGCAACGGACTGTTCTTTATTAACATATGTTTGGCTTTTGTAGTGTAAAGGTCCCTGATTATTCTCTAGTTTTTTAAAGTTAAAGGGACTTATTTCACAATAAAAGTTTGGAAATTCAGCTGCCTAGACTTGCCTGCGTATCCAATGTATAACGTAAA
>JYHL01003006.1:0-15026 GCA_000934875.1 Oscheius sp. MCB
AGAGAGAGAGAGATTCCCACCTGTTCACCCTGATCGTCAATCTTCGCTCCAGCCTCGATGAGTGCTCTTCCCATATCTGCACAGCCATCTCTCGCACACACCATCAAAGGCGTCATAGAATCATGAGTCAAAGCGTCAATTGCAGGGCGGCCATCAAGTTCGTATGAAGTCATTTGAGGAAACGTCAGGAGCATCTTCAGCATGTGAACATCAAAAGTTGCAACAGCGTGGTGGAGTGCTGAGTAGTTGTGGCGGATGTTCGGATCAGCTCCGCAGCTCAGAAGACGGTGGGCCAGACGCCTTTTTCCGCTACGGACAGCCCACATGAAGGCGGTTTCTCCAGCTGAAAGCAGATTGATAGGTGTGTGCGTGAGTGTGTGTGTGTGCGTGTGTGTGTGTATGTGTGCGTGTGCGCGTATCTACAGTACTCACAGTGATCAACAGCGTTGATATCGATTAGCTGCTGTCTTATGATGTTCTCTGCCATGTTCGCCAGGTCGACCTGCTCTTGTTCCTTTCTACATTCATTAATAGGGGTGCGTGCCAAATCATGAAGGCTGGTGAAAACAGGGGAGATTCTGTTCTGAAAATGCATACTTCATCATGGAATTTGAAAAAAAAAACTAACAACTTGGCTTCCGGCTTGTACAGAAGGAGGCATCCAGTTGGGAGGAGAGTTGTGGAAGGAGACCTGAATGTCCAATTTGTCTTTGTTTCTGTCATCTCTCATTGACTCTCTCTCTCACTCTCATTTCTTTCTTTTCTCTCTCTCTCCCTCTCCTCCCCCCCCCCCTCTCTCTCTCTGTTTATTTCTTTGTCGCCTACCTGTGAGTTTCCATCGATGAGATGTTCACTACAGTTGTTCATGGCCCGCTTCTGGAAGCTGGGAAGAACCACTGAAAAAAAAACAATCCCGTCTTATTGTTTTAGTTTGCTTACTTTTCTTCTCACGCGGATCAGGAGGAATCATCCAGCAAGGAGCATCGACATACTTCCTCTTTCTCGAATCTACTTGAAATTTTTGGGAACCGCAATATGCACCAATGCCCACAAGACTGACAATAGCACCGGCGGTGAGTACCAAGGTTGTGGAAAGAGAACCAGATCCGCTTCCTCTTCCCCCGACGCTTCTGATTTTCAGCCGCTCTTTAACCTGAAAAAAAAATTTTTAGCGTGAAGGCTGCCAAAGCTACCGTAGGGTTGTTAAGAAGATCCAGGTAGTCATTGATTGTTGGGCAGTTTTGGCAGACTTCAGCGTAGAGGGTGAAGTTTAAGCTCACGATGCAGGGCTCGTGGTTCAGGTGCTGTTCGGAGCCCTAAATGACAATGATGTAAGTTGAATGAAGTCTGATTCTCTTACTCACTCACTCAATCACGCACAAGCACACGCACACTCACACGCACACGCACACGCACACGCACATGTTGAAAGTAATCGTATACATGCACACGGGTGTCTCTGCCTCTCTCCCTCTACCTCTCTCTCTCTTTCTATCTCTCCCTCTCTTGCTCTCTATCTGTGTGTCTGAACTAACCAAACACGCGTCTCCTATAGCAATGAACTGTTCAGGGGTGATTTGCAGCTTCACTTCAGTCAACAGAGCCTTCCTCAGTGGAATCTCCTTCCTCAGTGCCCATTCCTGAACGTGAAATGGCAGTTGATCTTGAATAAACGCCGGAGTCAGGACGTCCTCATTTAGAATATCTGAAATTCTTCATAGTTTTTGAAAATCAAAACTTTCTTACGTGAAAATTCCACACTTCCCGACAGATCCATCGTCAACGGCACAACGCGCTCTTCCTAAAAACAAAATTGGGGTAAACTTCAATTCTGATAAACTATACCATTTCAATGTCTAAACAATCGTTTAGTTCGAAGTTCATTTCCAAATCGTGACAAGTCATGTCACAGATGCCATTATTGTTCTTTTGGCGGCAGTTTTGGCGGAAGATGAAAGTGTACTGGGGAAGGACGGCTGAGAGGGCAACTGGAACCCAACAGAAAAGGAGAATTAGCAGTCGCATCTGAAAACAGAGGGTTTGTAAAAGAGAGAGAAGAGAGACAGAGAGAAACAGAGAGGGAGAGAGAAGTTGGACTGAGGAATGCCGCGAGTGGCCAGGTGACGGTGACCATATACACAGCGCGCACGTGTTGTAAAAACTTATTTACAATCCGAAAACTGCTGGGAACGCAGCCGGTGGCACTAACTATAAGGAAGCGGCCCCTTTCGAACAGTAAAATTGCTATAAATCAATCAACATATGTTGACAAACAACATTGATGCCCGCTCCCTCTACTAATTTATCAATTTTTCTGTTTTTTTAGCATTTCTTGTAATGGAATGAGTATTTTCCATACTCGGATCGTCAGGGGCGTTAGGAAACAGGAGCAGGAACACGTATACTAAATTCACAAGAAAGAGAAAGAGAGCGAGAGCGATAGATAAAGATAGAGAAAGAAAATAGGAAAAGTTATCATGAATCGGGCTAGCCCAGGCGATGCCTGCCTAAAAAGGCCCTATTTCGGAAGTTGTGCGATATGCAGGCGAGAGAGCTCGAAAATCACGAAGGCGCAGAGAGAAGTCGCTTATTTGGGAGATCCAGTATGAAATGTCATTTTGGCGACAAGTGTACGAGGGAAATACGGAAGTCAAAAATCTAAACTCTCATAGTTTCTAAAATCGAACGTCCTAGAAGAAAATTGGTTTACGGCCCTAAATACCCCTCCCCAAAGCTACCTGAGCTACTTCGCTGCTAACCCTTGCCTGAGTATTCAATGTTCAAAGCTAAACAAAACTAATCGTAAGTACAACGCTGAAACTTTGGAACAATGTGAAGAAATCGAGCGAAGTAGCTTTGGCTGAGACTATAACTTGGAGAGAATATTTGGGGTTAAATTGAGCAGCGTAAAAAGAATTTTAAGAAGTTACAGTTTTAAAAACCACGAATCAAAGTTTAAAGGGACCGACAGGGGGTTTTCCACGCAAAAAATTTATAATGAAGATTTGGAAGGCAATTGAAGGTCCCGTAGAGAGCTGTGGGGGTAAATCATTCCAATTGGAATGGCGAAATTAGAATACGGATTATTTTTTCCCTTCAAGTCCCTTCAAGAAATCCTGATGGTCCCTTTAAGGAAACTGAAAGAACTAGTTACAGAAATCAATTGTAAGGGAATTGCGAATATACAAATATGGATATAAATGTTAAATTTTCTGAAAAACGGAATTTAAAAAGTAACTTCAATAGTTAAAAAATAAAAGTTAGTGAATATCACATACAGAGATTCAAAATATACCGTCGTCAGGTGGTCGCAGCAGGTGGTCGACTGAACTCCTGCAACCCGACTGACAAGGGGCGGAGCGCGCGTGTCGGGTAGCCGCCGGTTACGGTGGAAAAGGTTAATTGGCACGGGAACATGGCTGAATTAGGCAACTGGCAGACCCTTGGGAACATTGGGTGTAAGGCCCCAGGTAACGAATGGAAGATTGTGTTTTTGGTGAAAGCAAAAAGGTGTTAGGTAAGAGAACTGTGCCTGCAGATATGGAAGGGAGTGAAATGATGTGGTATTTGAGATGAATGAGGTAGTTTGAGGTAGTTTTTTTTAAATGTAGAGGCATTTGAGGAGTTTCTCTAAACGTCCTAATGTTAAGGTAAACATCCCTCGCTCTTCAGGTTAAGGCGCTGTAACTCTTAGAACTCATTAAAGTGGTTAGGTTAACGTATCTAAAATTCCGGGAATCAGGCAAATAAGGTAACACAAATGTTACCCTAATCCTTAATGCCTTTACGAAGATAGAAAAACACTATACTCTTAGAAAACGTTTGGGATGTTAACGCCCAATCGTTCTCTATTGAAAAATAGTGTCCTTAAGTTTTGAAACCTTAACATCCATCCAAAAATTAAAAATAATGCTTTTAGGAGCTACAAGTATACTTTTCTCAAGGATAATGTTGGAATAAAAACTTAAGAATTATAACTAAAGGGCGTTAAACCGTAAATTAAGGAGTTGACATGCTAAACTTTGTCTTTAAAAAAGAGTCGGTTTTAATAAATAAGGCCGTGTTTTAATTATTATGTCCCGCGGTCACTGACAAGGTCGGTCGCGGCTCATTAAAGGGGAGACAACGGTGAGAGCCCAGAATTTCCCCAACATCATAATTTCTCGCAATATGCTTTGACTTTAAGAAGTTGGTGTTTTAGAGCAAAAATAATCGATCTCGGGTGCTTGAATTTATAAATTGATATAGTTGCGCAAAATAATGAAATATCTGTCAAAGACGGAGAAAAGGAGACATTTCGCAGATTAGAAGAAAAAGGAGGGACAGAGAGAGAGAGAGAGAGAGAGAATTACAGTCACATCGTGCTACCCATTTCCTGTCCATTCTCTCCTTCCTCTTACCTTTTCCTACACAAAGGGTCCCAGCCCGTCGCCCCCTGAAATCCACCCCAGCGGCAGCGGCGCGCGTCTGTCGGCTCCTCCACAGAGGACTGTAGCTAATCCTAGGATTAATAAAGAATAGCGCGCACGTCAGCCTTTGTTCTTCTTTATTGCTCCTTTCGTAGTCTTCAAAGCGTTCCCAGACTATTAAATACCGAATTTGTTGAAGGGACTTGCCGATAACTTGAAAAACTACCTCTGTAACCCTTTTCTTTGTATTTTCCCAAAACTCACCTCAAACTTTAAAACAGATAAAGCAATATACCCATTATTTAGTTAGAAGTATGGGTATCTTACCTATTAAGGACTTACAGTAATCCCAACACCTCATTTCCGGTGATGTCGCCTTAGGATGTGCCAATGGGCGGTGCGGCCAATTAACTCTCGCCTAGGTGTCAACTTAGGAGTAATCGTTGGGTAAGCTCGTAATTGATACAGGAAATTGGCAATAAATACAAAATTCTATACTAATTCTGCCAAAAGATACTAAAATACATAGAAAAAGGACAGAGGGTTGACGGTGTAACTACAAGTGACTGCAAATTTATAAATCAGTCGAATTGTAAAATGTTATAAAAACAACCAAATCGATTACTATGGCTCTAAACAACATAAGTTCTCATTGAATCTTGCGTGAAATTCGGGTAATTCGACGAAACATCTGCGCTCCCAGTATTGTATTCGCTCAAATGAGGTGACACCTTGGATGACCTTGCGGAGCCGCGTTGGATGACCGCAGGACATATTTATATTAATCCATATAATAAATAAACACATTCTTTAAAAACAATGGTAAGGAACTTCCTTTACTAATGTTAGCTGTATCTCTATCTATATCTCTAGCTCTCTCTATTTCCCTATGTTTCTCTCTAGCGCCCATTCCTCCAGTTTCTCTCTCTCTCTCTCTCTCTCTCTCTGTCTTACACATTTTCTCTCTCACTCACTCTCACACACACATTCTCCATTCTGTCAATTACTTTCTCTCTCTCTGTCTCTAACGCTCTCTCACACGCACTTTCACTCTCTCCCGCACTTTCACTCTTCCACACACCCATTCTCTCTCACACACGCTCTCTCTCTCTTTCTCTCTCTCTCTTTCTCTATCTCTTTCTCTCTCTCCCTCCGTGTTTTTGTCATATTTGTTTATCAGTTCTTTACGTCATTGGGGTTTCCAGCTTTTTCTTCATATGTGCGGCTTGGGCTACTGGCTGTGGGTTGTCGATGAAAACCTTCTCGATCATAACAATTGCGTTGTTCTGTGGGTGACGATAACGAGACTGAAAGTGATGATTTATGTTATGTGATTTTGTTTTTTTTTTCTCCATAGTTCTCAAGAACCTCGCCGGGCTACGGGCCGAAGCGGACCGTACCGAAACGAGCCGGACCGAGAAAAATTTCGCCCGGCCCTGTGAAGGCCAGTCTTATTAACTTCTTATATCCAATATAAGTTAAATCATTCTTCATTGTGCACTGCGTTTTAACGGTCGAAAAAAGTTAAAAGAAGGATATAGGGAACCGGCCGGGATCGAACCCCGACCTTGTGTGTGATAGTCCAACTTGTACCGGATGGCCAAAGTGGGCCGTGTCGGGCCCAGAACCCATTCAGCTCGGCCCGGATCGGCCCATGACAATCATGATAAGTCCTAGGCTAATAAAAGTGAAATTCCCTGTTTTGACGGCCAATTTAGAATTTAGAATGAGAACTTTGCACAAAAGGCGGACTTGCACATTTCCTGAACTGAACTTTGGTTGTACATAGGCCAGACGGTGAAAACAGGCAGATTTATAGTTACTGCACACAGGCACCGCAAAACATACAGCCAAACTGTGGTCTGCCGACGTATTCAGTACACCTGTGCATATAGTATGTATTGAAAACATTTTCTGGGTGCGAAAAGATAGTTCACGCAGTTTATTGTCATGTACATTCTCGTAAATTTACTGTTTTTCACTGCGACATTGCTAAATAATGTGCGGGGCTGGAATGTAGCCCATGAGAAGTGAGTTGGGGGGGGGGGGGGGGGCTTGACTGAAAAAACCACTAAAACTAAGTGTTGTGATCGGGGGAGACACGCAGACAGTTTGAGAAGTGGAAATAGAAAAAAAATATTCTTTTAGAAACCCTCGCCCGTGCCGACGATACCATCTACTACTTCGTCCTCTACCTCACAGGCTGCCTCTCTCCCGACTTCATCAAAGAGACGCTGGCCGCCAGGGCTTATCAGCAGAATCTGGTGAGAGAGAGAGAGAAAAACATCTTTTTAAGGTTGCTGGTCGGTTGGCAGGTCGCTATGAAGAGGTCCCGAATGCTACCTTCACCCTCCTAGACAACATTCCGTGGCTCCCCTGGGACCTCCGCCCAGCTCTATTGAAAGAGGCGGTTTTTCTGCCAGAAAGTGAGTTCTATTACTTCCTCTCTCTCTCCCTCACTCTCTCAATCCGCCAACTAACATGTTCCAGAAGAGCCCCGAGTGGACCACATTGGTGAGCCCCTGATGCCCTCTGGTCAGATCGCTCCTGGATTTCTGAATGAGGTTCTCAGATCGCAGAAGAGGCGACTCTTGGATCAGATTGCCGCCGATTTGGACAACTTTGATGAGCTAGATGATGGTAGTTGGAGAAGATACGACAAATAAATAGTCATTTTCAGATAAAATTCTTCTGGAAGTCTACGAGTTCGACGGACGAGCCATGCTGGCAGGTGTCGCTGGAATATTCCGCGGCGTGGGCACCGACCTCTTCCAGCAGTCTCAGGTTACTCTTCCATTACACGGAGGAAGTGTAAAATGTCCCTAAGCTCATTATGGCCCCACAGTCGGCTAATTGAGCTATCCACTTGGGTGGTAGTGTCGATACTGTATAGTTGCATAGTCGTCGACAAAACTACTTCGGCATTTTCGTCACGCAGTCCCAATGTTCTAGAGTTGTAGTTAGAGTTCGCTGAACATTTAGATACTCAGGCAATGGTTACAAGCCAAATTGGCCACGGTAGCTTTAGTGAAGAGTATAACTCTACCAGACCTAACCCTACTACATCGGGGCGCATCTGTGTTTCCTGGACATATTCGAAACCCCCCAAGATATTACAGTGGTGCTCCTCATTCTAAATGCATTAGAAATATGTTATCGTGGTATTCGCAAATGGTCCTGATAGTCCCTTTTATTGTCTAATTTACCATTTTTCAGAAGGATTTCTACCTCCAACAACACGCTGAGATCCGAGATGGCCGCATCTACTGGCAGCTGAATGAGACCAGCGCCTTCCTCTCCCCAGTGGTCGAACAAGCTAATCGGTAGTGTTTATATTTATTTTGAGAAAGGAAACTTTTTAGTCTCCTGAGCCAGATCGATGAATTCTTCTCCCATCAGCATCGCGGAGTCCGAAAGGTGTTGATTGAAGCCTGTGAGAAGCAGCTATCCATCTTCCAGTGAATTTTGGGTGTTTTAATAGCGAACATTGAATTTCAGTGTGGCCTTCGACCGTATTGCCGAGAGAAAACAGCCGATGCAGATTGTTCTACGATCCCTGATGGATGCAGCGGATGATTTGGCACTGGTTCTGTCGATTGCCACGAATTTGATTGAGAAGGACTGTCCGGTTAGTAGAGGGAGAGGGAAGGGGAGAGCGAGCGAGAGATAGAGAGAGAGCGAGGCGGTCAGAGAGAGAGAGAGAAGAAAGAGAGAAACTGTTTTCAGGAAGTTGAGTTTGCCACGATCCTCTCCGACTGTCAGAGAATGTGCACCGGAATGGCGTCTTCCGCCCTGCTCTTCATTCTCTACGACATCCGTCGATACATAACCAGGTTTCTCTCTCTCTCTCTTTCTCTCTCTCCATCTTTCTCTCGCGCTCTCTCTCTCTCTCTAAATGTCTCCTTTGAGCTCCCTCTGCGCCTACCTCTCCCACAACGCACAACAGCGAGAGCTAGAAGAGTACGATTACATTGAAGAATTTTGCGGTCCCCTGGGTAAGTTTTGTCCGTGTTTTTGGCAATAAATTGCTATTTTCAGATAATGTGGCGACGCAGACCGAGTTCACAACCATGGCCAGGGCGTGCCGAGTTTTCCGTGAGATTTCGGCTGCTGTCGGGGAGTCGCCAGAGTTGGACGAGATTTACAAGGACGCCTTCGACAGCATGGTATGAGTTTTTAAAGGATTCCTTTAGCATTTTCACAAGGAGATTGTCTTTTGCAACAACAGAATTTCAGAACTTCAAGGAGGAACTTGAGAAGATGCTAGCCCAGGCGGAGACCGTCACTCTTTCTGAGACGTTACGAGGAATACTCAGGTGAGACGGAGTGTTTAAGAACTTCCTAATGTTTTCGGTGCCAAGGCATTGGCGAGTGATGGTGCTGATTCCATCAGTGCCTTAGGTACTTAGTGAAGAATATTGTTAGATGGCTTATTTGCAGTGAGAGTCGCAGTGAAATGGCACATATTTGTGTAAAGACACTCAGCAAGTATGGAGGGGGCCTCCGCTGGTCCTGGTCGGAAGTCATAGGTGCCGGGGAGATCTGGCCAAACACCCCCCGCATTGCTTGGAACTCCGCGGAATAAACGGTGACATCACCCACATTCCCCCGCGGAACTCCCCTCCATACTTTCTAAGGCAGTAAAAATAAAAACGCAAAGACAATTATACAGATTGGTGTATGTATACATGTCTCTTGTAGACACTTTAACACCTGAAAGACGCAGGCATGCATGAGAGGAAGAAGTAGGTAAGAGATAAGATGAAGATACACACCGGTAGAAGAGGGAAGAGGAGACGCAGACAGGCACATACATGAGATTGGGAGAATGAGATTGTAAAAAACTGAGTCATTTGAAAGTGAGATACACAGAGATTCACAGCGAGAGGCAGAGAAGCATAGATAATTTCCCTTTCAGTCCCCTCTCCTCTCCCATTCTGCTACACTCCCTCGTGGAAGACTACAAAGGCGCCCTGAAGCTCATCTCCGCCGTCTTCCTCCCGATCTCTACTCAGAAATTACTCCCTACGTAAGTCTCTCTCTTTCTCTCTCTCTCTCTCTCTCTCTCTCTCTCTCTAATTCCTTTCTTTTAGTGCCACCATCACCACCAAACGCCTCCTCTCCCTGGGAATCCCCAAAAGGCACGTGATGAGTCTGGAATTCGAGGAGAAAGACGACCGTTCCGTGGTCTACGAGGCGCCCTCTCCCCTCTCAATGCTCATCCTCGAGAAACACGCCGTGCGATTTACCTACATCAGGGAGCAGTTTCTCCTCCTATGCAAGGCCAACGACGCCCTCCAACAGGTAAATTTTGCGTTGTTTCCCCGAAACATTGGATCCCTTCTACTTCATTGTAAGCCCAATCTTTCGTTGTTTTTTGAGTCTCTTGGGGTTATCTGTGTTACCAGGCCCTATTAAAATTGAAATATGTTCAGATCAATCCGCGAGGGGACATTTTCCTGCCAGGAGAGGACAGAATCGCCTTTTTCAACAGAGCGACGATGATAAAAGTGGTGGGAGCACTGCACAATCACGTCGTTACCATGGTCCGCAACGTATGGACTGCCCTTCAGGTATTTTGTCTCTCTCTCTCTTTCTCTTTCTCTCTCTCTCTTTCTCTGTATGTATCTCTCTAAACCCTTCATTCAGGAGGATCTGGAGCAAGTCACTTCGCTGAACGACGTCATCAACGCCCACAGGAGGTTCATGCGACGGCTTCTCCATCGAACGCTGCTCGAGACGAAGAGCAGGCACAGCATTCGCATAATTAAGAATGTGAGTTTCTTTGCTCTTCGTTTTGCTTGTTCAATTATCGATGATCTGCCCATCCATCTGGATAGGCTGGGCTTCAAGGAGCCGGGTCTGGCAGGCTATCCAAAAATATATGTTTAAAGTCCTTCCAAATACAATATCTTTTGCACAAAGGGCACGTTTTAAACATAAATGAATATATTAACCTGACAACTTTCATTAAATATCTCACGAATCGGCTCGGTTCTCAAGTTTTATCTCCGGAGTATTGGCCAACCTTGCTTCTTTAATTGGCCATAAAGGTACTTTCTAAGAAACAAAAATGGAAAGGACGGTGGTTACGGTAACTTTCTCCTAGGAATGTCTTACTAATCGATATGATCAATCGATAGTGGCCGGCATGGCGACTTAATTTCATACCCGGCTGTCACTACGGCTCTAACCGGCATCATCAACAGTTTTATACAACAGCTATAAGTTGTGTTCATCAATCGATACTTTCTAGATGATATACCGTAATCACCACGCTATCAAAAACTCTGTACCCGGTTTCACCAAAAAATTGACTATTTTCGCACAAAACCACCAATTGCAATAATAACAATACAAACTTAAACCGCAGCAGTAAACATGACAGCTATAATAGGGAAACTGTCATTACATAAAATGCAAACAATAGGAGAATTGTGCAATACACTATTTGTGACTGAAAGATAAGCACCAACAATAAAACGTTAGACAAAACATGTTAAAACAAATAAACAACAGTAATAAGCAGAAATAAAAGCCCATACAACACTACAAAAACACAAATACCAATAGGAATACCAATCAAAGAACAGGGGGATAGTGAAATACACAATTTATTAGGCTCAATCAGCCCTTGTGTCTTTCCACTTTATTCTATCGCAACTCAGGCACTGCCCTTGTCCGTGAAGACGGCAGGCAGGCGACGGACTCCGTCGGGTTTGGCGGCCTTCGTCCACACCTCCTTCACCGGCTGCTGTTTGTCGGCCGTCTTCATGTGGTAGACGGCAAAGTAGTGCTTCAGCGACGCGTCGGGCGTGCTCTTGTTCTAAACTTTCTCTGTCATTGCTCGAAATCTACGAAATCTACCTGGAACCAGACGCGGATGTTCACTTGTTCTCCGGCCTTGGCGTAGCCGAGGGGCGGCTGCACGCGGAAGATGTCGGCCGAGGTGCACTTGACCTTGAAGCTCTGCATGTCCGTCGTCGTGTTCTTCAGTCGCACGTCGCACCACACCGGCTTCTTGTCCGGCGCGCAGACGAACGTCACACAGTCAGGAGACATCTCCAGCTTGAAGGCCGGCTCTCCCGGTCGGTTGGGCATCGGACCGGCCCCAGCCGGCGGCTTGTTAGAGGGGGCAGAGCTAGCCTCGGCGGCAGGAGCAGGAGTGGTGGAGGAGGGAACAGCCGGAGGGGCGGCGGCGGCATCGTGAGCTGGGTTCTTGGCAGCCATCTGGGGAGAGGCAAGGTGAAAGAATGAAGAGAACGACCGAGTAATGACTACGGTACTTGACGTAACGTTGCGGATCTGAATTTGACGTTTCGTTGGATTCGTGAATGCGCGATCTCACGTAATCAATGAGAGTGTACTTCTTGACAATCGTTGGCCATTATTTTGTTGTTGGTGTTGTTGTGGTTAATTTGAATAACAACATCCGAATATTTGCAGATTTAAAAAATACGGTTGGCCTGAACTATTTCAATATCCAGCCGGGAGAATAATCTAACTCGAGCGTCCTTTTTGAAAGTTTCGCTATTCGCGGGTTGCAGGGTTCTTTTTTGCATTGATGGTATGGCCGATTACGGTATACCCAGGGACTATCGAATAATGGGTCTTCTTGGCAAATCATGCCATTTGATGACATCAGGTAGACTACTGGCAGCCATACTGACAGTCGTGTGTCCTTGTTGGTGACGTCATTTATGGCCTATTGAACAACCGAGTATCTTTCAAATTATGTGTACTACTCAGTAACTATCGATTACTGACGTAATTCCGAGCCTAAGTGACAACCGGTTGGCAGATTTATACCTGGGCAGCGGGTGTAGTTGATACCTAGTACCCGCAAGGGAACCTCAGACTTTGCCATCATTCCCGCAGTCAGGTCTTTCAAATTTAGTGTTAGAAATACCTGAATCGGAAACGTCGTGGTCAAGAATGGCTGAAACTAGAAAAGAAGTTTCACGAGTTGTGATTTTAAAGGGTTGTGATATCAAACAGCTAAAGCCCCAAATCCTAACACGAACACTGCATTAAAACCTTAAGCTCTGTAATCACTACTCTCCCCTTTCAGGTGTCTGACTACTGCACCCTGTTCGCAGCCGCCTTCGCCGCTACCGACGCCCGTAGCTGTGACATCCACTTTGGCGAATTCCGTGACCAGATCCGCATCCTCTGCGAACGTAATCACTCCCTTAATTCCTAAATAAAGTCGCTTTTTCAGGTATGGCAACTGAAACCAACAACACACAGGCCAGGGTACTCCTGGTGCAACTGGACATGTGGGACTACGCCAAATTGGTCGGCAACCAGTCGGCCACGGATAGCATTCTGACCACCGATCGAAGCATCACCGAATACAGCCCTGGCCGCTTCTAAGATTGGAGATCTCGTTTTTATGGTTATTTTACGGGTATTTAAGTAAAGTTTTGTTCTATTATTATTCTTTGATATTTCTGTAACTCTCATTTGAAAAAAAGATTCCCGTAAAAACTTTAATAGAAGTGAGGGTGGAGGGGAAAAGGGCAAAAAGCTACAACTATGTACATCGAATATCAACAATTTGAGCATTTTCAATGCATCGGTGACGGCTTGGTTTCGGCTCTAGTAGGCTTCGTTGACGGTCTGAAAATGATGAAATTAATTTCGTCTCTGACAAAATCGCAAAAGCCACCTCACCTAAAGACGACTAAAGATGCAGCTCCAAATCGGCGATGAAGTAAGTGATGATAGAGCCGCCGAACCTGAACTTCTCCAGGCTCTCGACCGTCCTCCGCACCTAAAACACAGCAAATTTAACTTCAAACCTCGCAGCACCAACCATGACACTGTTCCAGGCACTCCTCACACCTCCTCCAACCCGCTCCATAAAGTCCTCAAACTGAAAACAAGCTCTATTTAACTGGCACAGCTCTCAAACTCACGTCCTTGTCGTATTCGTTCTGAAGCTCCGTCCACCCATTTGATTTCCATATCTACCACCCACTAAACCACTCACGTCCTTCTCGTACTCCTCTTGAAGGTCCCTCCACCTCTGAATCACACTCGTGTTCTCTGCCGTTTGAGTGTCCTGGGCGATGGAGAGCATGTACTCTCTGAAGAGACTACTCTTCTTTTCTGAATTTCTGTCCAAAACGACGGCGAGTTCGGGAAGGCACTGACGGATCGCGAACAGTTCCTGCTCCAGTTCAACTGCCTGAAGCACACTTTTCATTACAAAAACAGAAATCAGACAAACCTTCGACTGAAGGATGCTCCTAGCGGTTTCCACGCGGTGACGCTCGCTCTCACAGCAATTCATGCGGCTGATGTCGTCGCTGTTGTACACCTAAACAAATCCTTCTGGTGATTCGAGTAAGCAGACTCAAGAGCAAGCCACAATGCTACAGCTCATAGGAAAATTCCCTAGCGGGTTTTGAAGTTATACGAGCTCCAATCCTTTTGAAACAATAGTTTGACAAGGCACGATATGTCCACGAACCGTATCGAAGACTCGCTCGAAGCCGGGGACGGTGTAAGTGCTCCTCTCCCAGGCGCAGCAACACTTGTCACAATGTCCGCCTTCAAAAGTCAAGTCTTCCTCCGAGTTGTCCTTATAATTGTCGCAGAAAATGGAAGAGCAGACGGAACGCACACCCTCCTCTTTCGTCACGGGGCGGAGGATACTCTAAAAGGGGGGAAATAATAGTTTCTTAGGAAGGGACATACCTCGTCGAATTCAATCTCAGCTGCAGAAGACAAAAGGAGGGATGAGTCGATCTGGAAATAAGAGTTGAACTAAAAGATTACTGATAGTAGTTTTGGCGAAAACATAATTTAAATTTTTAAAAAAAATTACCTTTCGAATGCGTTCCTCTATGTTTCCTATGTTCACCAAATGATTTCTGGCGACTTCCGGCAACAGCTTGGCCAGCCTTGTGAGACTTTTCAGCAATTTCTTTCACTCGACCAGCTCTTCATCGGGAGATGCATCCACATGTCCCACGGCGGGGTCCTCCGCTTTGGCAGACGCGGCAGGCGGCTGGTCAGAAGCCAATTGCTAAAACGAGATTTGAGTAATGTTCAACAAACAAAGTACCGTAATCTCATCAATAGCACTCTCCACGTCTTCACATAGCTTCATCAGAATGACCTCGTAGCGCTTTATAATCCCCTCGCTCTCGGAGCGCTGCTTGTTGTACGCCGTCTCGCTGGAAAGGCTCTCCGCCTTCGTGCGACGTTTTTGGATTATCTGGAAGACAAAATATGAGAATAGATACCGTTTATTGTATACTGTACTGCATACTGTTACAGGTAACTTTAGTCCGCCCTTGATGGGAACGTACCGAGACGACATTCTCTCCAGCGGCCACGAGCTTCTCCCATTGAAGTGTGCCATCGCCTGTGATTTTCCGCATGGAGGCGACAATCTTACTGTAGTGGAGCATCGCGTTGTACGTGAACTGAAAGGCACTGTAAGCGATTTGGTTCGTCTAAATCTAACCATCAGTCTGAAGAAGGGAGAAGTGCGATGTCCCGAGTGCGTGTCCAAAGCGCAAGTCCGGCAAATTAGAAGTTTTCCGACCTGAAATATTAAATACTGGCCAGAAAAGATCAGAAACGGTAGAGAGAGAGAGAGAG
>JYHL01003066.1:0-10091 GCA_000934875.1 Oscheius sp. MCB
GAACTGAGTAACTTTGGTGAGGAGTAAAAATTCGCAACAATCTCATTAAAGTCCATTATGCTTATTAATTTTAAAGTTATTGATTTTTTTGGAAAACATGGCCTATATTTTCAATTTGATATTCCTCTTTCAAATACGTCTACATTTTGTTTCCTGATGTGTACAACTCTTGCTTTATGGAACACTTCAAGCATTGGTGTGAAGTGTTGACCACATCTTGAGACACAATCATCGGTTTTATTTCTCGAAAATAAAAATGCTTAGTATTTTCTTTAAAAAAATTTTCAATGTTGCAGCACATATTGTAGTAGGAAACATTGATCACGCATAATCGGCCTGTAGCCCCGGACTTTAACTTTTTATTTTAAATTTAAATACTGAAAAACACCCTTTTATTCTATTTATTTTTGCTTCCACAATAGAATGTCATTTGTTTAATTTCATTTTTTTAAAATTTTTTGTTGAATTTCACAACCATTTACACGTATATGTTTCCCTGTGAAAAATATTTCTGCTGATGTAATGTCTTTCAAAGAAATTTCTTTATTGTTGGTAGGCACATTTAATTTTACTTGTTTTTTTTCTAAGGTATATAAAGTATGAAAAAAATTGTTTTTAACTTTGTTCAAATGTTGCGGTAAAACTTTGTGTCTCTGCACGAGAAAACAATGTAATCGGATCACATCATTCTTGCTCATCAAAGCCACTTCGATTTAGCTGCTACAACACTTTAACAATTATTTATAACCTTAACAGAACACTGAAATATTGGAACGCTGTACCCAAAGCAGTTTTTTGCACTCCTACAATTTTATAAATCCCTGTTCATTTTCGAAAAGGTTGGAACAACTTCAGACGTCTTTTCATAGCGAAATTTTTTTCTGATGCCCAAAACTTCGATTTCATAAAATTTCTTCCTAGCCCAGACATCCTTGATCTCTTAAACGTTCACGTAAACCACTCGACAAGATTAATGTTTTGGCGAAAAAGTGTTTGCTACACTTCGAGATGAATGATGTTCCTCTTGGAAATAGGCGTCCGAACATGTGTTGTTTTCTTCCGACTCCGTGAAGAATGCGAAGCTCAGACGAAAAGAGTGGATTTCCTTTACGCGCAGCTTCTTTTTACGCCCCAAACACCACGATTTGCTATTTCTGTGCTACATACTTCTATATTAGTAGTGTTAAAAAGATAAATTTAACTTTAATATAAATTTCAGACAACCTTAAATTGGTATTTATTTTTAGTATTTTCATCCTTTTTGGACGTGAAAGAAAGAAAAACCGTAAGATCGATTCCACGTTTTGCTGAAAACTGAAATCTCTCGTGAGAAAAATGTTGCAATTTAGTGGACTCACTCATAATTTCAACATTTATTTCTGCCCTAAATTTTTACTAGTTTTATAATAGAATGAAAGTTATTGAAACATACAGAAAAACGGGACTCAATTCCCGTGCTTTGCAAGTATTTTCATATTTTTGCCGATGAAAAACAAAAAAATCATGTTATGTCGGTTTTGCTCAAAAGTGAAGTTTCTCTTTTGATAAGCGATTGCAGTATCCTGAACTCATTCTTGTTACGAAAAAACCCAGTAGGAAAACTCCACACGACAATTGTAATAACTGTGACTGAATTAAATTATTATCTAAAATATCGATTTGCATTTTTCGGTTTTCGAATTTGTGATTTGAATAGTCCTTCATTTATCTAAATGCATGAAAGACATAAGTTTGTTCAGAACATAAATTGAGAGGCGAATAATATTGAAAACAGTGACAAAAGGTAAGCATGCCACTATGAAACTAATAGGTCGACATCGATTTTGTCCGGTTCACTGCGTTTGCAAGTTTTTGAAGAAATGACAGACAAACCCTTCTGGGTTTTATACATAGTCAAATACAATTTTTATTGAAATTTAAAGTAATTCTATTCTATGTATATATTTGTCTTTGTGTTTTTAGTAAAATCAAATGATGTTATCGCTAAAACCACTTCAGACAGATTTGGAACATTGCGCCAATATTTCAGTGTTGTAGCTAAAGATTTGCGTGTATTAGAGTTGTACATTGGATACGCAGGTAACGCTTAGCAGCGAAATCCTAATTAGCATTTAGGAGTAATACACGGTTTTAAATTTGATTATAACAAGTATAAATATTTAAGTAAGTTCAATGTTTTGATGAAAACTCAAACTCACTTCAGGTGAAGGATTTCAGTGTATGTTGTAGAACTCGGTGAATTTAAACAATTTTAACAAAGAACAATTACAAATTCGATCCCCCGTCTTTCACAACTTAAACTATATTTCAGATGAAACCACTTAAGACCAGACTATATAATTCGCGCAAACAAATTACCACTTGTTTTTGTTTTCTTCAAAGATGCTTGTTTGGGGGAGGTTCCCACTCAAACACTGACTCATCTTCACCCATTTATTAATTTTAACTGATTTTAATGGGATAATTGTATTTATTTATTTCTCACATCATAATTTGTGAAAAGGGCCCTTTTTCTCTTTTTTCTTCACTATTCTGGGAAGAAACGGCTGCCGATTGGCTGCTTACCCCAGGTTGAGTATCCACTAAAGCAGGGTCCCATTCCAAGTGTAAATAACATGGAAACTTTGGCACGATGTGAGAATAGCGTTCGAAGTTTTTGCTAATAGTAAGCATTTCTTCTATTTCTTTTTCTTTTCAAAAATTAATCAAATCACTTAGCTGTTTTAGCAATAAATTATTCTCTCCCAATTGCAGCCCCTACATTGCTTTCATTTCTTCCTATTCATATGCCGAAAGAGTTTACACTGAGGAAGCATCATTTTCAGCAGTTTCTGCTGATTTTTTTTCTGTTTTCATCTTTTTTCCCTATGTATTTTTCTCCGCTTTTCTTACTCACAAAAATAGTTTAAATCAAAATCACTTCCATGTTTGAGTAGAAATCATTTTTCACCACAATTGTTGCCACATAAATTCGACAGCGCTTTGAATTCGCAATTCAGTTAAAATAACACTATTCATCATATCGTTCAATTTTTTAACGATATTTGGTTATCAAAGTCATTTTTTTAATAAAACAAGTGCAAATTAATTTGTTAACTGGTCCAGTCCCTATCGATGTTCATGAAAACCTCATTGTATCACTGAAATAGCCAACTGAGGTCGAGCAGAAAAGTTATTCAAAAAATAACATTTGTAAAGCACATATTTTTTTCGTTTTTTCAGGATGATGTTTTATTTTCAATCGTATTTTTATTAATTTACAAATTTTGCTGTTATATAGTTTCCATTTAAGTGGATTGTTTCAGTTCATTCACAATTTTCAGTTTTCTCGGTTCATTCACAATTTTCAGTTTCTTCAATTTCTATCACTTTAGGAAAAACATTTAAAGGTTGCTGATTCAGCTGTTGTGCATTTTTATTTGGCTTAAAAAAGCTTGTTTTCTAAAACAAACTTTCGCAAAAAATTAGATTCCGCCCCTCCTCCTAAAAACTCAGTTTTCGATGTGAAAACAACAATATTTATTGAATTTTGGATTAAGAATCAATATATTTTAGGTGAGAATTTCTTATTAGTATAAATGCAAAGCAAAACTGTCAGATGTCTTTGTGCGTAAATTAAAAATTGTTTTAACGGTTTAGAACCCGAAAATAAAAATTTTAAAACTTAAATTTTTTTTCAAAATTGATCCTACTGTTTCACACATCCTACTGCTTGAAAATATTTCTTTTACGTATGTTTATCGAGTTCTTAGCACAACTAAATCAAACTTCGCAAACTTTGACATTCCTTTATTGTTCATCATTTACAAACTATACCGAAACAGTCTTCGAAACAACCGTTTAATACATCTCCAGTTTTTTTCTGTTTTCAACCAAAAGTTTAAAAAAAAACAAATTTTCATATGAAACCCGTGTTGAATTGCTGAATTAAAATTAAGGTGTTCACTTACGCGTTCTCTTTTCTTCGTTTTCGGAGCATTGTAAACAAATTTCAGAGTTTGTATGCACAAATGGAAAGATTTTACCGTTCAAAGAATTTTGTCAAAAATAAAATGCGAAACTGAAACAGAAGACTGAAATTTTTTCCACCGAACAAGTTTTTAATTTTCTTTCGTAATTTTCCTCTCTAAAAGAACTAATGCGGAAAAAGAAATTTGATATGAAAGTTTGTTTTTTTAGACAGAAAAGGCATAGTTTTAGTAATTAAATCGTTTTTTTTTTAATAAAGTTGACATACTCCTCGCCAAAACTGCATCAGCCAAGGCTGCTACCACTTGCATGAGTATCATATGTACAACTTTATTCTTCAGCAAAAGACATTGAAACCATGAAACAATGTACCAAAACTACATGAAGTTTTTTTTTGGCGAAGACTAGTGAAAGTTGACATTATTCAGGTTTTAAATAATTTTTCTTCATCCTGTAATGGTTGTATTTTACTATTAGGTGCATCAAGGTCCTAAAAGCACCCTTTGTTATAAGAAACGCGTTTTATTATTTACATTTACGTCAGCAAGAACCTGCACAAACAAGATCAGAACACATTTGCATGTTGCAACAACAAATTGTAATCCTTGATATCCATTTATATAGGTTCACGAAGAACATTTTTGATTAGCCTTATCTTTGGAAGGAAAAAAAACCCAGCATTGTGAAAAAAAAACTTTTTACGGAGAAATGAACAATATCATTTGACAAATGTTGGAAGAAAAACAAATATTCATAAAAGATTGGCATGCTTTTAGTTTTAACTGTTTGAGTGTTTTTATGGATGAACAACCAAACAGTCTCTTTCATTATCTCTCTCTCTCTCTCTCTTTCCCAGTCATTCGAATTCACAACATTTGTAAAGTTCGCTTTGTTTATTTTTTTTTAAATTTCATTATATGTGGTGTATTTGTCCTCACTTAAAAAATTATTTATATGCTCAGTTATTCCATTCTTTGTTGTCCATGTCATATTCTAAAAAAAACAAATTTGTAACACAAAAGCAATAGTGCAGATAACAATCGTTCGTGCAGAATTGTTCCTAGAAGAAAAAGAAAAGTGTATTTTGTAACAGTTTCAGTTTAGCCCCCCCCCCTTACAATTGTGCCCCGCACACAAAAAGTGTGTACCCTAATCGACAACTCGACGATAAAGCCTCATATCTCCCTTCAAAGTGAACGAAATTTCAAATTTCAAAAAAAGGTTTACTCCTTCGAGTGAGATCTACAACAAAAGCCAAAAATTGTATGAAAATTCAAATTTTGAAATTGCGGCTTGTGGTGCCTAGGAGCAACAGTTGTTTGTTTGGAACTAAAAAGAAAATGAATAATCGACTGTAGGCTCCAATTACGAGAGATTCGATAATACAGTGTAATTCACTAATTCACGATTCTGAATACTGGCCCAAAAACCAAAATTTAAAAATTGTAAAAAAAACTATTAAATCAGTCATTTAGGCCCAAGAATGTTGCAGTTAAAAGTTTAGAATATCATAGTTGCATGAATCTCTCTTGTGTGCATTTTAAAAGAACACAGTTTTAAAGAAATAAAATTTAAAAGAAAACTACATTATAAAAACAAGCACCCATTAAAGCACTGAGGAAGAACTAAACCTGACTGAAAGTGACAGGAAGAGAAACCAGTAACAATTGGAAAAGGGCGGCGGTGGTGTGCCAAATTCAAAACCTGCACATTTTCATAGTCATAGCTCACTATTTGCAATGAGAACGTTTGTAAACAAAGTGTGGAGACAGATCAAGCCACAGTTGAAAAATCGTTAAAGAAGGAGACTGTGCGCGTGATCAACGCTGCTTGCTCTTTCCGTTACGTGGGGTCAGCTGTCCGTCGGGGATACTTGTGGTCTGAGTCTGATTTTATGGTTTTGACAGCAGGTTCATGTTTATAATCACTGCAGAAACATCATAGAGTTGCAGACAAAATCAGATCATTCAGTATAAAATTGAGTAAACATGGCAAAGTACCCAAAACGCTTTTTCGAATGCGTTCTCACAAAAAGAAGAAAACTTTGCAAAAAAAACTTTTCTTTTAACGAGAAAGTCAATTTAATTATTCTGAAGTTAAAAGTTATGTACCGGACTTAAATTTATAATAAAATTTGGTTTTTCACGGCTAAAACGAGCAATTGACACTGAACATCATTACAAACTTTTAAGAACGCGTAACGAGAGAACATTTCAATGTATGTTAAGTTTGAATTAGGTACCCTTGTCAGAAAATGAGATTTGGGGAAAATCCACTTTTGAGGCACCAAAAGACTATATTTGGCCATGTTCGCACTTATTTTTGTAACCACCGCTACCAGGAATCGCTTTTAAAGTTTAGAAAAGTTGGGTATGCTATTTTTCATGCCATTTTCAACCAAAATCGTACCAGACGTCACCAACAAAATCCACACTGAATTGGCAGGTTCTGAAAACATCCACTTTTTGAATGTCTTAACAAAATTTGAACATTCTCAAAGAAATCATAAACTTTAATTAAAACACTTAACGTGAAAGCAAAATATGTTAATTCAAACTCAACGTATCTCTGTTTCTTTTTGACCTGGCTTTCAACTATATTTCGTGAATTCCTAATTGTTTTCAAAAATCAAGTTTTCCCTTCAAATTTTGGAATAAAGCTAGCAATAACAAAGAAACCACGGACTACCGTTTAGTGACAACTACATTTAGGATTCTTTCTCTTTTTTGACTCTACGACAGCGTTATTTTAGCACGCTGGATTTCATTAAAGTAGAGCTAACAAAGGAAATAGAATAACATGATCTTTATTTTCTTTATAAAACAAGTTATGTACGACCTGCATCCTTTATTAATTACACTTAAGGCTCAATTACTGTCATTTGCTCTTTGGGCGGATTTTTCATCTCTTCTTTCTCCTCAATCTCCCTCATCAGTTTCTCTCCGACTTTGCAGAGAGTGTAGAAAAACGCAAAGCCGAGAACAATGATCAGGGCTCCAATCCCAACTGCAAACAATATCTATGAAAACACAAACAAAAAGGCATACGGAGGATGGCGGGTGGTCCAGTGATCACAAATCCAACGACGGCCAGTGTCTCGAGAATGTAGACGAAAATTGCTAGAACCTGAAAAGATTTTGCTTAAAAATGAAGTTGAAATGGAAAACCTGTCTGTGGAAATGGGAACCGATTAGACTCATAGTGGGGGCTACAATGAGGGTGACGGGAATAGAAGTCTTGATGAAGCTCCAGACTTCATCGTGTACGGTACCAACCCAAACTGCACGGAAATAGGCACCGATCAGAGCATTCAAACCTGAAAACACTCAATGAGAATATGTATAAATTAACATTTCTGCAGATTTAGAGTTTCTGCTAAGAAGAATGCAAAACAAGAAAACATTTTGTTCGTGAAAAATTTACTTCAGTTTGGTTTTAAAATCAAGAATGTATAGTTTTATTTCCTCGGATAACCTTTTGCTCCTGAAAATCGTATAAAACGGTTCAAAAGAGGTGTGAATAATGGCTAGGCCAGACTGCCCGTGTAATGGTAATGCTCTTTCTTATGATTTTTCTTTTCTTATCTCTCTGCCCGTTGTTTATAAAGCTCAAAGTGCTTGTTCAAGGCGATTTACGCGGAATTCAATAATGCATTATGGACAAATGCTTAGTGAAACTGCTTGATTCTGTCCTCAAGAAAACCCACAGGTTAAATTTGGTTTAAAGGGCTGTCAGGGGGCTTTTTCATTTCTGTTGCGTTGCGTCAAAGTTTCTATGCTAATTTCTCTCGCACCCTCTTCTATTTTTGAGCTCTCTCGTTAAATTAGCATGTCTTGTAAACGCCGGACATCTACAGAACTACAAATGGAGACAGGATTTTGGTGACGTTGGAGCAAACCATGTCGACAACTGTGAATATTCAACATTTAGATATATAGAGTTTTTTGATCAGCGGATTTTTCTCTCATAGATGAGACAAAGTTGAAAAAGCCGCCTGATTGCACCTTTAAATAGAAAGGTTTTTGATGAAAATGTAAAATCGTTTTGAACAATCTGATAGACCACTTTGAAATTTTGTCCTAAATGAACTTTTTTTCATTCTTACGATGTTCAGTTTATCCGACACCTTCTTAAGGCAAACCAGAACAATTTACAGGGTTTACTGGAGTTTAGACAAGGTAACTTGAACTCACCCATAAGGACAATCGTTGTAGGAGTAGCCGATTTCTCCGACACACGGAAGAGCACGGTAATCATCGAAAAGAGACAGATATCCACACCGGAACCAGTGAAAGCGGTGAGAATTCCTCCAACGAATCCTGTAGCCACAAGAACCAAAGCCTTCCAAGGACGGAAGTCGGGGATCGTCATGTATGTCTTTCTCTTCTTTTCCTGATTCAGTAGGAACAGAGCCACGGCGAAGCTGGACCAGATGGACACGAAGAGCATCTTCTTTTGGGGACCGGTAAGCCAGTGGTCGCACTGAAAATGGATTGTTTTCGTTGAAGTTTCAAACGTACATATTCAAATCCAAAAATGAGTCCGGGCACTGATCCAATTGTTCCGAAGAGAATAGCTCTGTGTTCTGTTTGAACTCCCATGATGGCGACGGCTATCATTGCACACAGCATAGCTACACTTTCTGTAACGAAGGTACCGTAACCAATTTACCGTTGGCTTCAATAATGAGGGAGAAGTCACGAGCGTCTTCAGGCTTGATGTGCATAACCAAGGTCATAATGGGGAAGGCCACAGCTCCTCCACTCTCGGCGGTGAGACCGGCCACACATGCTCCAAGAATCATCACCACTGGAAGTTGCCAATGGGTAGCGTAGAGGGAGAACCAGTCGTAGCGGATGGCTGTGAAGAACCATAGAGTCTGAAAAATAATATTTGAGCTTTAATTTAATCATTCTGGTTTAGTAATATTCTGTGTTCATGTTTATATCGCTCATTTTGTGACCTTTTCAAATCGTTGTTTCAAGTCCATTGGCCTCGACTACCTGAAACTATCTATAGCCCTAATAACAGCGAATTATTGTGTTACCAAAGTGTTTGGCAGGGATTTGACAAATCCCAAACAGGAACGTGATGTTGGCCGATGTAGTAAAAAGTTGCACGTTGATGATTTTTTTTGAAGGGGTTGAGTAACCTTACGATTTTCTCTTTGATAAGATATTTTTTGATGGTTAACGGCTAACAATGAAGAGTTAGAAAGTTTTAGGAATTTAATTTAACTAAAAACAACAAATTTTTATATTTTGTCACAATGAAACACAAACACCAAAAGCAAGGTTGCTTTCTGAGGATGGGTAAAATACGTTTTTGGAACCAGATATACAAGCCAATTATGATGTTTATTAATTAGCGAAGTGGCTCAAAACGAAAACTGTTGATTTCATGTTGACAGACAAAGTCCTTAGTGGTCCTTAACATGATTATAATTGTTTTAGCAGGTGAACTTTTGGAACGCCACTTGATTGTTTTTGTTCCTGTTAGAAAGCCAGAACAGTGTTGTTTTCTTTTCTGTCATCAATTGAAATTTTTATGAGTTTATCCGATCATTCCCTTTGCAACCAAAATGGAAGTGACTGTTTTTGCAATCTTCAAAATATTTTCTTTCGGCGAAGTGATACTATGCACTATGTGTAAAACCGAGTGTACTGTAGTTTCACAAACCACAATCAAAAGATACCCAGCAAATATCATTGTTCGGCGAATTCATAAGAGATCGGGATTCGAGAACTAGCAAGCAATGATAAGAGTTGTTCGACTTTGTTGTTCGGTCTCGCGTTCTTCCAAGTATTTCCGTTTTTACCGGCAGCAGTCGCAAAAATACGTCGTTGCAATTTGTCTTATCTACGATATGGTTTCTCCCACTCAACAAAGGTTGACCTTTTCAAAGCCGAAACCAATTAAATCAAACATCGGGTTCAATGATCGAAAGCGGACGCCCCAGTATTGTAAAATCTCGGTCGGCCTTCCGAGATTGACCGATTAGTTGCACATCACTGCAAATTGATGGTGTTCTCAAAATTGAACTTGAATCAACAAGAGAGCTGGAGATAGATCGACAGAGAGAGAGAGAGAACAAGAGAAAGAGAGAGAAAGACAGACATACA
>JYHL01003163.1:0-11852 GCA_000934875.1 Oscheius sp. MCB
ACCCCAAAAAGATTATTTAAAAATTATTTTAATAAATATGTAAAGATGAAACTTGATTCCTATTAAATCAATAAAGTTTTACGAGTGCTGAAGGGGCGTGGTGTCGTTTGGGGTAATTTAGAATGAAGTCAAATCGTTGCGGGACCTTTTGGAAGTAAATTTTGAAAAAAGAAAGTGAAATAGAGTATTATATCTCTAATTCACTTTCTTTTTCTCTTTTTAAAACAGTTTGGCAATTTGATTAGAAAATTAGTTTTTAAAAAATTAATTGCATTTTAAGGGCTTTTCGGAGTAAAAAAACGTTCTCAAGGGAAAAAATAAGGTGGGAAAAATTTTCAAACTTGGATGTTCCATGCACCTATGGCCCTATTCGCTGTTGGTGTCCCTAGTGCTGTTCCAAACGGCCGTAACAAATTCAATGTTCCAGAAGAACCCGCTCTCTTCGTCTTCGGTCCCGACCGCGCCGGCAACCCGGTGGCCGTGAACATCCTGCCCGACACTGACGGCCACATTGCTGTCGCCTATCAGAACCACTGCATCACCGTCGTCTCTTGGTATACTGGAAAGACCATTCGCTCTTTTGACTTTGGCTCAGGTTTTTGTTTCATTTTCTTCACTTTTACCATTGATTTTCAGAAAAATGCACTCTGACGGCCATCGCCTCCCACCCGACTTTGCCGGTGACGGTTGTCGCCTCGACGGATATGCACGTCCGCTTCTTCGACAACAAGGATGGTGAGTTTGCGAGATAGAGAGAATTCTGAACGAAATTATTGAGAATACGATGTAGTAGTCAAGTACCCCATCCCATGGGGGGTTAAGCCTAACGCGGTGCTTAACTGAATTTTTGCTTGAGAGAGCGTCCTTCACTTTCCCCATTTCAGGTCGAATGACGCACAGCTTCAAGGCCCACACGGATGCCATCTCCTGTCTCACAATCGAAAACAGCCAGTTGCTGATCACCGGCTGCCACGACGGCTCGATGCGTGTCTGGGATTTCGAAAGGAAAATCTGCATCCAGGTACCTAATAATCCTTTATTTCCTTGCCACTATTTTATGAACAAGGTTACCAGTGAAATACTTTTTTTATAGGAAATCATGGTTCACCGTAAGAAGGGCGACGCGGGCGTGTACGGCATCGACTTCCACAATCACTACCAGATGATCGGATGTGCTGGTGCCGACGGATTGGCAAAGGTGCTCCTCCCCTGATTGTACGTTATTTATACTGAGTTTTACCTTGTGCAATAAAGCGATTGAGCTGGATGTTGTACTTGCTTGCTGAGTGGCACATCTGCGAATGTTACGCAGGCCTAGGTTAAAATAAGTAAATCCTAGTTAAATTCAGTCGCTCTCCCCCTCTTGGTACGCTGTTTCCACCTCAAAACGGTAACTCTTTATGTGTCACAAAAGGATATGTATTTTCTACACGTTGAAGGAGCGAATCATATCGAGGTCAAAGGCGAACTTTCCGTGGAATCCGTTCTCATCGATCTTCCTGAAGTGTCGACAGCTTGTTCTCAGTAGCTCCAGCCTCGATCACCATCTGAAGTTCATTTTTACCTTAATTAGAAGCTCAACCAACCCTGAGATGAGGAGAAAGGTTGCCAGCAGGGGTGGTGGCCCACTGGTAGGTCCTGGCCTCGACGACCTCTCCGGTGGAGCAGAGGATGCGCACGTTGATATGCTTGTATCCCGGCTCCTCCGCGTCGAATTTCTCTGTCTTTCTCTGCCAAAGCTTTTTCAAACTAAAATACAAAGGAAGGAGAGTAAAATCAAAGTAGTAGATGATGGGCATGAAGATAACGAGATCTGGAACACGGCGTAGCGTTGAAGTGCGTAGGGCGTGAGAAAAGAGCGTGTTTCCTGAAAAAGTAATGTTTCATATCACTATTCATTTTTGTTGAAAGAGTAATGGGTACATTTTCCTCCGGAGATACCACCCATACCCACGTTAAAACTGAAGAAAAAGAGAGACAGAGAGAGAGAGAGAGAGATCAAGGGGCTGTCGCCCTTTGAAACCCCGCCCAGGACGGAGAGATTGAAGGGTCAGCCCTTTGTCTGGAAGCGAGAGACATTGAGCCAGAGGCAGAGACAGCTTAAGACACAGGGGCAATAGCAGACGCAAACGGATGTATCCAATTTTGGAAGTCTGGAAGATGAAGGGATTCAGGAACTGGATTCCTTGCGGTAGCTTCTGAAGTCACTGAAGAAGGACAAGAACTCCAAGACGAGGAAACTATCCGAGTGTGAAGAGCAGAGAACCAAAGACGAAGACACTTCCTTGAAAGACTACCCTTCCCCAAAAAACCAAAAAATAAGTCATTAAAGTTTTACTGTACAACGTACAAGTCATCAGATATTAGCACGAGCAATGTGAACAACCTAGGAGGCAAACTCATCAAAATGAAAGGATGCAAAACATGGCAAACAAGGTTGAAGAGTTGGTGGACTCAGGCAAACTAGGCATCGAGGGCAGTTCCAGCGGCGTCTCCGTCAGCGCCGATGGGTTCGGCCTCCTTGGGAGATCAAGAGTTGGTCTGGCGGCGACGGTCGCGAGCCTCCTTCTTGGATTCCTCCTTCTCGGGCGCATCCTGAAAGAGAAAAAGCACTGGGATGTGTAGTTAAAAAGCGCGTTTTTATCAGAATTGATTAGGTTGTTGGTCGCGTCGTGACATCGCTTTATAGGAATAGTTGGGTACTGCAATACCTGGACAAGGGGAACTTGCGGGACCTTCATAAACGATGACGGCCAAGAATCCAGTACCACTCGACGGTACCTTTTAGACCGGTAGCGACGGTGGCCTTGTCCTTCTGAACTTCCTCCCAAGCAGCAACGCGGTCAGCTTTGACCTGGTACTGAAATCGGATGGTTTTTAAGAGCCGATATATTAAACTTTATTTCGGAAATGTAACCGTAATTCAGGGCTTGCAAAAAGCGAGAGAGGAGAAAGCGGGCGAGGAGAAAGCGAGAGAGAAGAGAGGAAAAAGCGAGAGAGGATATATCGAGAAAGGAGAAAGCGAGAGTGGAGATAAAAGAAAGCGAAAGAGGAGAGAGAAAGCTTTTGTAAACATACAATTACCACCCATAACCTCTCATTCAAACACCTCTACCTTCTGTCTCTTACGTTTTTCCAGAATATTCCCCTCCGTTACGTGAAAACTAACGCCGCGTGAAGCCGCCCAAAGGAGGCTCATTCTTCTCATCTCCTCCTCCTCGGCCGGTCGCCTCCCCTTCGGACATCTTCTCTCCTACTACCGTCGGTTTAACCAGCCTCTGGAGAAGGATCCGGCTCTCTGGGCATCCTCTCCGGCAGTGCCCTGTAGACAGACCACTGCCCCGCCATGAGAGTGTGAGGAAGAGGGAGGCACGCAACTGCAAGAAGAAGAGACAGCGGAAGAGGCTAAGAGAGAGAGAGAGAGACGGAAAGAGAGACAGAGACATACAGCGACAAAGACTGCGACAAAGACATAGAGACATTGGCAGAGATCGGAAGTGGCCTCTCGGAAAAAGCAGAGAGTCTGTTGAAGAGACAGCGGAAGAGACAATGGAAGGCACAATGGAAAGAGGAAGAGGCGAAAGAGGCACATGGCAGAGGCGCTTTCACTTCTTCCGGAGACTTCACCCTATATTTCATTCAGATGATTTTTTCAAATCTCTCTCTCTCTCTCTCTCTCTCTGTCATAAAGTATTTACCATTGAATGTGTCTTGTTTTTGTTGATGTGTTAGTTTTTTGTTGTCATCGCTCTCCCCTCCTACTTCTCTGAATAACTTGTTCTTTCAGAGCCCACTGCCTCTCCAAGAGCCAACGAGTTGAAATAATTGAAGGCACATCGGCAGTAGAAGTGGTGGAAGACATTGCGAGAGATACAGAGTCAGAGACAAGACCGTGGCAGAGAACGAAGCAGAGACAAAGACAACCTGACATATGGGCAGAGACCCTGGCGGAGGCTGCCCAAGAGACAAGGGGCGATAGTAGTGAAAGAGAGAAGCGAAGAGACACGAGGCAGAGATAGAGACCACGAACTGAGTCTGAGGTGGTGGACAGACAGAACCAGTGGCATTGGCAGAGGCAGCAGTGGCAGAGATAGGAAAAGGCCTCTCTCATGGAGAAAAGATGGGGCAGAGGCATTGGACAGTGAGAGAGGCAGAACCAGTGGCAGACAACCACTGACACTGTAACAGAGACTTGAGAAATACAGAGACAGCGGAGCCAGACGCAGAGACAGAGAAGAAAACCTTCGCTCAATCTTCGCAAACACACAGAGGAGACACGTACAGTGGTCGATCCTTACTTCGAATCCAGATAAGTTAATACTCTCTCTCTCTCTCTCTCCCTCTCCTCTTTCTCTCTCTCTCTGCTTCTCAACATCTTTGTTTCTTTCTCTCTGCCTTTCTGTTTCGGGTTCTGCCTCTGTCTCTCTCTCTCTCTTTATTGTGTCTGCCTCTCTGCTTCTTGGATTCTCTCTCTCCCTCCTCTCTCAATCTCTATCTCTCTGCCTCTCTGCCTCTCTGCTTCTTTGTTTCGTTGTCTTGTTTCGTTGTCTCATGTGCTTCATAAGTAAGGATCTAGTTGGATCGTTCTTTATGCTAGTCATGATATTAATTCTAACTTGGCTCCATTGTCTCACAAACAGTGGCGAGACAGTGTACGTTTTCTAGGACCATACCCTCCGGACACTAGCACTCTAACTGGACTTCGAACGGTTACAAAATAGATGTTTTAATCTTTAAATAATTTTCAGAATTATCTAGTTATGCTTTCAGCATTTGTTGTTTTCGAACTGTCAATATTTTCGCAATATTATATGTTCTACCTGGGTGAGTAAAGAAGGGGAAGTAAAGAAGGGGCAAATATGAGAGAGAGAGAGAGAGAGAGGAAAGGGAAGTGACAGAGAAGCAAAACTGCTTTCCAGTTCTTTTCATTTGTCCCTACATCGAATATTGCATAGCTTCTAGCCTGAAACAATCCAGTGTAAGTTTTTTTGCTTTTTTAAAGTTTGATTTGGTCAGATAATTCCGTATTCTGCTTTTCCACCTCACTGCAGAGAGGAAGGAGAGATTTTGAAACGTGAGTTTAAGGAGAGAGAGATAAAGAGAGAAAGATTTGCGAAGAGAAAGTTTTCGTTTTAGATCTTTTGCTACATCCGAACATTGAACATACGATTGTTCGTAATTTGAAGAAATCTCAAATTGTTGTAGGTTGTATGTTAACGTAAAGAATTTCGTCATTCAGAGGATTTCCTATTCTTATTTCCCGTCACATTTGAAATTAGCTATTCTTCGTCTCTTGCCCCCTCTCTCTATCTCTGTTATTCACACACACACACACACACACATACACACACACACACACACACACACACACACACGGCTGAAAAGTTTTTCCAGATGTCCTTCAGACCATGTATTCGTTTTCGAAAAACTTCCAAAGCTGTGGATTCATTTCTTGAAGCAAATCGCGCCGCAATTACTATTCAGGGTCCTATTTCTATTCGAATTCACGTCTCAGAGAAGGTATTCTCTCCAAAATAACTTTTTATGCTTTGGTACCAGAACGAAATCAAACTAAAACTCCTGTACCAGGACAAGTTGTCCGAATGGTCCTTCAAGGAGTGCTGTGAAGGAATTTCTGCCTTTTCCATGTTTTCAATTTTGATTGTTATGGTGAGAAATTTCCTGGCAAGGAGAAAAAAAGAATTTAGATTCCTAATGAACCTATTAGATTCCGAAAGAGGTGGTTGACTTTTTCTGCAATTGGCGACCACGTTGTATTGATCTTTCTGTTACCACAAGCAATTCTGACGGTCAATTCTATGACCTTTCTAAACATATTCGTTATGAAAAGCTGACTGCGAAGTTTGGTAGAGTGGACATTCAACGAATGTGCGTGGACCGGTCATTTCAGGTATCTCTCTCTCTCTCTTACCCTTCTTCTTCCCCTCCCTCTCAGAACTTTCATCTTGGCTGCATACCCTATTTAGGCAGAGTATCTTAGTGGTTGGGCACCTAATTTGGGCTGCGTATCATATTGACTGCGTATCCCATTTAGGCTGCGTATCATATTGGTTTCGCACCACATTTAGGCAACATGCCATATTGACAGCGTACTCTGTTTGGGCTGCGTATCATACTCACTGCGTATTGGCTGCGTATCATATTGTCTTCGTACCCAATTTGGCCTGCGCATCATATTGGTTGCGTACCCTATTTGGACTGCGTATCATATTGTCTGCGCACCCCACTTGGGCTCCGTATCATATTGGCTGCGTATCCAATTTGAGCTGCGTATCATATTGAATGCGTACCCATTTTGTCGATTGTTCGTCCTCCTGCCGTCCTCTCTCCTCCTCTCTTATCTCGCTCTCTCTCTCTCTCTCTTTCTCTCTCTCTCTCTGTCACTCTCGCTCTCTCGTGTCTTTCTGTCTCTCTGCATCTCTATCTCTCAATCTCTATTTCTCTACCTAATCTTCCATATGTTCCCATTGCAGAATGCCCTAGACACCAAACTATGGCTGGAAACGTTTAGCAAAATGGGAGAATATTCCCATCGACGGATTTCACAACTTGATTAAGAACAAACAAAGGGTTGTATTGGCGATGGATATGAAAAATCAGCCTCATCTGAGAGATTCATGCTGCACACTGCTTCAGGTTTGACAATGTTGCTAATTATTTCATTTTCTTTTCATTTTCAGGATATCTCCAATTCTGAAACTACGACTATCCCTGAAATCTTTCTACACGTGAAGTCAGAAGAATTAATTTTTGATGAAGTCGATCTTAATGGAATCTTCCGAAAGTTCAAGAGTTTCGACCTCATCTGTTCTTCCGATACAGTGCATATTTCCCTTTGTAGCACAAACAATCCTTCAAAACTCCTCATTGTCATCCAGAGACGGGGAAAAGGCCTAGTTCATGTATACGTCCAGTGCATTGAGAAACATTATTCTTCCTTTTCTGAAGCATGGAACTGTTTTGTGAACTTGGGACGACGTTTTGATGGATTTGGACTTGGAAAACATTGCATTAAACGGCATAGAGAGACTGTCGAAACTGAGATTCAGTCATTTCTCAATGATAGAGTTTGATTAACTTATATGTGTATTTTGTTGTTTTGTGTTAATTTAAATATAGTAATGAACAGTGAGGGAGAGGAAATGAAATTAGAGAGAGAGAGAGAGAGGATAGAAGAGGGTGCGGAGATCAAATGAGAAAGAGATATGGGAGAAATAAGTTTGAGAGTACCTGAGGGAAGGAGAAGAGAGAAAGGAAAAGCCAACAAAATTGCGATCTTTCCCATAAGTTTTGGTATAGGTGAGCTGCTGGCCCCTCTTTTCGCATTGTTTGTAGTAGACTAGTCTCATAATTTTGTCTGTTACACTTCTTGACAGGTAGGTCTTCTCTCTCTCTCTCTCTCTCTCTCTCTCTCTCAAACAACGGCAACGTAACAAACAATTACATATTCAAGTTTATGGGTCTCCTGGATCTCATCATCCCACACACTCTCCTCCGTGAGCACGTGGACTTCTTCGACCCGATGCTCCTGCCGGTGCTGCTCCTCCAATATCTCTCTCCTGACAAAAGTATTCCACGATTTGAAAAAAGAAGTTTTGTGAATGTACTGGAACCACATCTATCTGCCCTTGGGCTGGCAAAAGGCAGGGCAGGCCCGTTCTCTTAAAAATCGCGCCAAAACCAGGTTTCGAAAACGGTTCCACATAGGTTAGGCACACCCCACTTTCGACAGATAAACGCCTTTCCACTCACATGCATACATTAACAGAGCTTACTCAACAGAGGAATAAAAAGTAGAAAACGTTAAGCTATCGCTAAAGTAATCCAAAACTATTTATGTATGTCCTTTCCCCGTTCCTACTTTTTCCCGTGTTGTTTCCCAAGTTTCCCCCAAAAACAAACAACAACTCCAACAACACTAACTCAAACAAAGAAAAACTCGAACAGTAAACTCGCTGAAGCCTTTATTGCAATACTAGACACATGTACGTATTGTCTATATTTCTACTGAAGCAGCTGGAGGAGGCGGGTGTAGATGGCATCCTTGTCGCGGAACATGTTGCAGCTGCAGGAGATGCAGCCAGCGGCCCTCTTGACCAGTGAAGCTCCATCGGCAGGGTTAGTTCCTCTACGGCAACAGCTAAAAGTTATGATTTCTGCACGTCTCTTTCTTAAGGCGTACCAAAGCCTCGATCCAAACGTCCGCTTGTCTACATCGAAGGGCAGCATTCCAGGCAGGTTAAATCCGATCTTGTAGTATCCGACGTAGTCCTGCAAGATTGAAAGTTTAAAGTACATTAAGAAAACCCAACCAGCTTTTTCTGCGCTTTGCTCCAGATAGTATTGGGGTCAAAGTTAGGCAGTCCCTGATTGCTGGAGAATGCGTTCTCTTTCTGGCCAGCGTGACATCCAATCAGAATGGCCCTAATGAAGTTGGATTTCCTGCTGAAGTACGCGTGGAAGTCGGGCTGCTCCTCGGGGTTGGTGTCTCCGGGCGGCTCCTTGTGCTCCGTGTGGGCCTTGTCTCCGAGCGCCAGCTCTCCGCGTTTCCGGGGGCCTGCACCTCGGGGTTGGCGTATTCCTTGTCTCCAGGCGCCAGCTCGACGGGGATGGCGTGCCGATGCTCCTGACGGCGCTTTTCCTCCTCCCAAGCAGTCTCCATTCGGCGCCTTGCCTCATCATAGGTTCGTGCGGTCATCTTGTCATACTCCAGTGATTCCCGAGTCTTCCGCGAAGGCTGAAATGATAACAATAAGTCTCTCTATCTCCATCTATCTCTGTCTCTCTCCTCTGTCTCTCTACCTTTTCTGACTCTCCTTTCAATGAACTTACCTCCGGAATCGGAGGCTTCGATTCGGCGCCAGGCGCACAGGGCGGCGGAGCGTGGGGCCTGCAGTCACCGAATACCTGAATGTTCCACACTTCTTGGTGCTGTTCATCTCCAGCAGCGGCATCTGCCCGGATCCCTCCACAGCAAGGATTGTCTTCTCAGCCACCGGAGTACTCTAAATTTCACAAGTTTCTGTGTTTTATGATAGAAAACTGACCGTAGTGAAGGATTTCTTTTTATTCACCTGTACCACAATTGACGTACAAGTGGCAGGAACAGGCATCCGCTGGTTGACGTTGACAAAGTTCTTCTAAAAATTGGTCTTTCATTTTAAGAGGTTCTCTCCTACTTCATGGCTGCCGCATTCAACCTCTCCAATGGGTTCCTTTCCATTCTTGAAATGGACCCGAACGATGAAATCACCAATAATGAAACCACTGTTGAGATGAATAGTGTTGAGGGTGAAGTTCTGACATACATGGTTTCGCAGACAAGCAGAGGCGGAAGTACAGCATGCAGAGAGACAAAGGAATGCACGAAGATGAAGAAGGAAATACAGAAGGAGAGCGGAGTGAAGAGGAGAACGAACAACTGCGGCGCTCCTCGCATGGATGCCGGATTCGTCTCTTTCGATAGAGACATGACCGCTCTCGACTGGATACGTTGAAGAAATTACATGCCTTTCAGTCTGAACGTAACGCATCACTTTTAAACGTTGTGCTGCGTCTGCTTCGTTACGCTCGTTCGTCTGGGCCAGCGTTACGTAGGAGACGTAGACGTACTTCTTCTACCGTTTTGTGTCACTTTGGGTCTATGTTTCAATGTTTCACTTATTGTTAGAGTTTCACTCGGATAAGCGTTGCGCATTGGATGGTCAGGCAAGCATTAGCAGCCAAATCCGCTGAAATAGGTATGGCTATAAGCATATGGGTCGAATTTTCAGAGAACGGGCCGGACCGGCCTATTGCCAGCCCAGGCAGAGGGATGTGGTTTCAGTACATTTATAAAACTTCTTTTTCGAAGCATAAAAGGCTTTTGTCAGGAAGAGAGAGAGACAGAGACAGAGAGAGAGAGAGAGAGTTAGAGGACCTAGAGAGATAGAGAGGGAGAAAGAGAACAGATAGATACCGAGCGAATACAGAGAGAAACAAAAAACAATGTAAGAGATATAGAGAGAATGAAAGAAGGGAGGGAGAGAGAGGGATAGGTAGAGAGAAAGAACGAGAGCGAGGAGAGAGAGACAGAGCCAGAGAGAGATAGAGAGAGAGAGAGGGGGAGAGAGAGACAGAGCTAGAGGCAGAGCCAGAGAGAGAGAGACAGAGAGGAAGAGATAGAGAGAGAGACAGAGAGCGGGAGAGAGAGACAGAGCCAGAGAGAGAGAGATAGAGAGAGAGATAGAGAGAGAGAGAGAGCTGAAGAGACACACCCTGTGTTGACCGCTTCGTTCCGCCCGCCATCCATGGGCCACCTGGCAACTCTTTGTAGTGTGGGGCTTCATAAAGATAGCTTATAGAATTGGGGGGCATAAACGTAATAGATTTTTGCAGTTCACGAGCAGAAGTCGTATAGATCGCGTCATTAGGGTAGATGGGTTGCTTTTGAACAGCTATAGCATCAATAGTATCCCCACCCGTGGTGTGTTAGAACAGCCCCATCCAAGAAGTGGGGCTCAACTATAACCCATGGGGAGCAAAAACCGTGTGGTCATTTGCCCCAAGTTCAGAAGACGACTCCAGGATCAAGACGACGCGAAGACGGACGAAACAAGAAGATTTGCTAAGAGAACAGTGAAACAAAAAAAGAAGAAGAGTTTCGAATTGAACAGGTTTATTTCATTGTTGCGCTATTGATTCACAGAGTATCATTGGGACTATCACAGTATGTTACAATGTACAAATCAACCGTGCTTTTCCATCTCGTCCCGATTTCTACGTTCCGCGGAACCGAGCGGGTCTCCGAAGAGGAAACTGTAGGTAGCGGCGATTACACCGATGACGATGGCCAAGATCAGGCTTCCCATCAAGAGAACCATCCCGGGACCCATCCAGGGGCACGCCCTCTCGATGCGGGCGAAGAAGCGCCTAAGGTAGCCGGGCTTGCGAGGTATCACGGCAGGTATCTTCTTGACGTCATTCTTCTTTTCATCAAAGGCCACCTTCGGACTCCTCTTCTGCTGAAAACAGAAAATTAAGTGAGGAATTCAAGGAAATACTTATAAAAAAAGGAACTCAATTGACCTTAGTGGGCGGTGATCCCAGTGATCCTAGGGATCCTGAAGACTCTGGCTTCCTTTTGCGTCCTTTGTCAGAGGAGGAGGAGGAGGGGGCTTGGCGGGAGGTAGACGGCTCGCAGGCGGCGTACTCATCCTGCAATTAAATTTTTTTAAATTTCAAAATAAAGAAAGTTATTTCTAGTGTTTAAAAATTAATGCGGGCCACCAAGGTACTCCCAGATCGCAATTTCTGGGCAGAAAATGAGATGGTCCCCCTTTGAATTTTAGGCCTAAAATAGAGTACCCTGCTTAAAATTATGACCTTAAAACACGTCAACCATAAAAAGCACTTTTAATTGCGCAAGTTTCCTTCGATAATTGATCATTAAAGTTTACTTTCGAGGTCAAGAATAAGGCGGCCGTACTACAAAATAGGGCTATACTGCAGTTAGGCAATGCGTCCCTTATGTTAAGGCCTTAAAATCGATCAATTTCTCCTCAAGGTATCTGCAAAAATTACGCTAAAGTCATGGACCTTAAAATAGGGTAGTTCCCGTGAATTTGAGGCCTGACAATTGTCAATTTATATCGATTCACAGCCGCTTACCCGAGCATTTAAGTGGCAAATCCCTTTATATAAAACGCTACCGTGTGTGTGTGTCGTGTATCACCTCGCAACCCCACGCGTTCATTTCCCCCAACCGAGAGGGTGCGGTCGGCCGTAGGCCAACCGAGCTCACTCACGCCGCGTAGCGGCGTGGTTCCACGCCATTTCTCGACCGAAGGCAG
>JYHL01003268.1:0-12571 GCA_000934875.1 Oscheius sp. MCB
CTCTCTCTCTCTCGCTCTCTCCGTTCGTTCTCTGCTTTCACCCCTCCAATCCCATTTGAAGTTCGATCCCTTTCGTCATTCCGCTACCTGCTTCAGTTTTATTGCATTCACACACAGCGCCGCCGAAGAAGCCATCAAAACAAATGAAGACGGAAACCGATCGAAAAACAGAATTCGCAAAGAACCTGTGCCAGTCTGCCATCATTCTGTTTACTCAATAGATGTTTGTTTCTTCGAACCATGGCGGTTTCTGAAGCCACGAGACAAACAACAAAACCTGTGTGTTTCCCATGTCACGAGACGAAAACAGTGGCGTAATTACGGCCATGATAACGGAAAGTGGTGTTTTCTGCATCGAAAATCTTATTTTCCTCTGTTTACGTGTAAAAATCACTTTGGCTCATGTTGCCTTATTCTGCGTCAATGTTGTTCCTGTGGCTTTTTGTAAACCCGCTGTGGCTCTTGTGGCCTTTTAAATGGTTCCCGTGGCATTTATGACTGCCGACCGTTGTTCTTGTGATCTTTTAAGCAAACCGTTGTGGGTCCTGTGGCCTTTATAACTTCTCACTGTGGCTCCTTTGCTTTTTCTAACTGCCCGCTGGAATTCCTGTGTCCCGTAACGTTCCGCTGTGGCTCATGTTGCCTTTTGTGACTCCTGTGGCCTTCTGAAAACCGCTGTGGCTGCACCTTTCAAACGAGCCGCTGTGGTTTCCGTGGCCCTTTCTCCCCCACTGCGGCAGAGCTGTGGCTCAGAACAACCTTCATTTTGCAGAAGTGACCACTTCCTATAGTTTCTGTGGCCCATGTGGTATATGGGCTATAGCCTATAGGCTAAGGGTCCTGAATTGTGATGGTTTTGTAGCCTCGGTTGTTGTTCTTGTGACCTCCTGCGGACTGAATTCCTCCCCCAAAGTTGTTTCTGTGGCATCTCATTGGGGTTCCTGAGGCCTTTCAAAGAATGTAGCAATTTCCTGTGGCCAATGTTGCTCCTGTCGCCCCAGAAGTTCCTGTGGGTCATGTGGTCCCTATGGCTCACGAGGTTCCTCTGGGTCCTATGGTCCATACGTCTTCTATAGAATCTGATATTCTTGTTGATTCTGTGGTTCCTGCTGTTCCTGTGGCATCCTTGATCTGTGGCCCACTTGTTATGTGAAAAAGCAGCTGCCCACATTTTTTTTTCGTGCCACACGACGAATACAGTTACGTAATTAAGGGTCTGATAACGAAAAAAATTTTCCCTATTCTGCTTTTTCTGTTTGAAATCTTCTGAATTTTCCCTTTTCCTTGCAATTTTCGACTATTTATGTTTAAAACTAGTAATAAAACAATAAATTAAAGCCACCTTTTAACGCGGGCCGCAGAAGGTCAATGGTTCGAGTCCAACCGAATGCAGTTCTTTCTCTTTTCCTTTACAAAACCCCGTTTCCCTAAAATAAAAGGTGCACTGTGACCAAATTCCTGTGTCGATGAACCGTGAGCCCACTGGGTTGCAGTTTGCAGTGATACTTGAGTTGCAGTTTTTGCGGACTTTGCGGCATTGGCCTAGGTTAACCCGACTACCTTGCATTTTAATCCTCCATTTTTATTTTTACAATCCTGGCACTTGTCTGCGACCACTGTCCGAAAACGGTTGGCATCCTGTGGCTCTTCTGCGGTTGCTGTGGCTTTTCTGGCTGTGGTTCATGTGCCCTTGGTCGCAAGGCATTGTGGTTCATGTGGTTTTTTTAACAATTCACTATAATTCCTTTGGTATTTCACTATTTTAAAAAGTTTCTGTGGTCTTTTTGATCAGTCACTGTGGTCCCTGTGGCCTTTACAATTAGCCACTATGATTCCTGTAGCCTTTATAAGAAACCACTGTGGTTTCTGTGGCCCTTACGACTAGCTACTGTGGTTCCTGTGGCCAATAGAGCTAGCCACTGTGAATACTGTGGCCCTTCCCACTAGACACACTATTTCTTGTGGCCCTCATAGCGAACGGCTGTGGTTCATGTGGCCTTCACGACAATTCACTGTGGTTTCTTAGCCCTTTATACCGGTTTCCTTTCCTGTGACCTTCCAGTAGCCAAGCCACAGGATGCCACAGCGGCATCATTATTGTCAAATCTTCGCAAGAGAAACATGATGCTGTTTTGAAGACAGGGTGAGGAAGGGCCACAGGAACCACATGGAACCGTTATAAATGCCCAGGAACCACATTCGTTCGTTATGGACACAGGAACCACTGTGGCTAGTAGCAAGGGCCACCGTAACCACAATCTTTCGTTTTAAGGGCCACAGGAATTGCAGTGGCTCGTCGTCAAGGCCGCAGGAACCGCTGTGGATAGATCAGAGAGGAGGACGAACGATTTTGCGAAACCGCTGTGGTGCTGTGGTCCAAAGCTGTGGCGTCGTGGCATTTCAACACACTTTCTGTGGCCCACACTCTGTCCTTGGGCTGAAATCATACTATGTGCACTTTGCAGCTGCACATGCATGGCTCTTTTTGTCCCTCTGGCTTGAATTTCACTGCCTCTCTCTCATTTCCAGCTAAAGCGTTCAAAGGAAAACAGTGTTACACCCTTAGTACTAGTTATTTTTGGGGCCTGAAGGTCGAAACCCGCCTTATGACCCGTGTGCAGTTGTTTTCCCTCGGTCTGCAAGCGTTGCAACACCAAATGTTTCCCCCGGATCTGCAGACGTCGTTTTATGGAGCGCCGCCTGCAGCCGACCAGACACGCCCCCTCACGCGAATGTGCCCCTTGGACACGAAACAAGCCGAAAAGTCTTCTTTCTTTCTCAATGAATCACTCACTCACTCACTCATTCACTCACTCACGCACTCACTCACTCAACCGATATGCACATTCCCATTCTTTCTGTCTCCGTCTCTCTCTCTCTATTTCTGATTCATGAACGAGGCTGATTCACTCTTATTTTGAACCGAATGCCCTCTGAAAAACCTTTCACAAGATCGCATGTCAGTTGATCTCTCCCTCCATCCTTTTTCCCTAATCCTTTACACCTCTCTTTTTTCCTCCCTCATTCCCTCTGCCTCTCTTTCTTTTTCTCTCTTTCTCTCTCTCTATCTATCTATCTCAGATTTCTCTTTCCATGCTATTTTTATCAAGCTTTTTCCAACATTTTCCATTGTTTGCGGCCAAATCCGTTCCGTGTCAGGTGGTTTCTCCCACAAACATCTGCGGAATCACTTTTTGTGCCCGGCTGTTGCAAATTTCTTCTAGGAGTGTAGTTTGTTGTTTTAAACTCTTTACATTCAAACAGCCCTGTGTTTACGCGCAATGTTGTTCTTTTCTTGGCGCCCTTTGCTTTGTGGGCGGCACCCGTACCACATCGAGGGCTGGCTAGAAGTACATCACTAGTCTCGAAATTCTTCTTTCATTATATTAATTGAATGCGAAGATTTGTACTTTACATTTAATTCTCTTGTTTTCGTGTCTTGTCTATCTTTTGTATTCCCAGCCACCACTCATTATTCCTCTCTTTTAGATGCACATGTCATTTGCTTGTCCGGAATGCACCACCTCGGAAATGCCGTCACCAGAAGCACTAAACAGTCATATGATGGTAGTCCATGGGCAGGAGGATCTAGTGTTTGAGAGACACTTTCAATCCTACGATGCTTACAACAGTTGGAGGAGTAATGTGGAGGAGCACAGGGGAGATGAGGGGACGATAGATGGAGAGGGAGATACGGATGGGGTGGGTTGGAGAGAGCGAGGGGCGAGGGAGACAGAGAGAGAAAGAGAGAGAGAGAGAGAGAAATGAGTGAGTGAGTGAGTACTTACGCACGTGAGACATATCTCACTTTTAGGAAGTGTCCTACCTGTTATGCGTAATGAAGGCTTCAGAAGAACCCAAAAGGCGAAAACTCAATGATGGAAATGGTAGAGACCATACAGTAATCTCCTGCACAGCTTTCGTCAGAGCAGTTGAAAACCCCAATGGGTAAGTGACAACTATTGTAAACTTTTCAAAGTATTATTTTAGAACAGTAGTTGTAAGATATTGCTTGGATCATGTTCCGGATTGTGAAATGTACGTACCTGATGAGAAAACAACGGCTACAATACGACAGAGGCTAGCCGCAAGGAGGCGTCTTCCTGAACATGAGGAGACGAATGAGGTTAGTGAGATGAAACGTTGGGGATAAGGTAAGGTAAGCTAGGGTAAGGTAAGTTAAGGTAAGGTAAGGTAAGATAGATAAGGTAAGTAAGGTGTAACTAAAAGGTAGTAAATCGTAACCTAACCATAAGGGAAGGATTAGGGCAAAGGTTAGGGTAAACAGAAGCTAACTTATTGTTTTAGAGCCCAATTCTCCGGACTACTCCCCAGCAGCTAGATCTCTCCCTGAACAACCTCCCTCTCCAAGACCGAGAAAACGGAAACATCTACCTCAACCACCTCTCAGCCCGAGAAATGAGGCCGTCAGCCGTCCAGATGGTAGCCGACCTAGCTGTTGAAATCCACAGCCGCTTATGGGACAAGGCCCCAACCGCATGTCAAAACTTTCCCCGCTTCCTGTGATTCATCCCTCCATTCATTCCAGCTTTACTTGTTTTCTGTTTTATTTTCCATCCACGGGACTTCCGGGCATTCCGTTCTGGACGCCATGACACCCGGCTGTCACCAACATATCCATTTTGACAAAAGAGCGATCGTCCAAAAACTATTTCGATCTGTCCTTTGTAGAAATAAATGTATTTTTAATTTTTGAATATGGGAGAAAAAGAAGAGAGAGACAAAGAGAAAAAGAAAGAGAGAGAGAACGGGAAGAGAGAGGGGGAGAGAGACAGACTCATAGTCAGAGACAAAGAGGGGGAGAGAAACAGAGGCAGAGGCAGAGGCAGAGGCAGAGGCAGAGGCTTAACTTCCCAACTAACCTAATTAGTCTAATTAGCTCTTTGTATACCCTAATTAGCATAAACCTGAAGTTCGTTTCGTAACGTGCGTTACGTTAAATGCCTCACTCCTCCTTCCTCCTCCAAGTCATTTCGTCCTCCTTTCCCCTCCCGGGCGGTTCTCCCCATGGCTCTCTACGTTCCTAGCGACACCTCCACCCTGATCAAACACCGTAAGTCCCTAAACCTTAAGCCTCTAATTCTTAAGGCCTAATCCTTAATTCACTTATCGAGAAACTTCAGCAAAGTTCGACAGTTCGTCATTGAAGGAGCGAAAGTTCTCCATCCATCAAATAGCTGCCGGTATCATGGTCTCTATGGGACTTTGCCTTCTTATTGGAGAGTACGCTGCGGTAGATCACCTAGGGCTACGGTAACTTATCGTATTCAGACGGCCTGCACCATGCTGACTTCCGTTCTGGCTGCTGCTTTCACCTACAAGGTTCTTACTCACTCGGAGGTTTCGCAATCGGGATATGTAAGCTGGAAATTTGATTTTATTGATCGGTTTTTTAGAAATCGATTCTTTTCTACTGGATGGTTCAGGGAGGGATGACTTTGCTTGACTACGCTTTGGAGAACTCTTACGGGTGAGAAACCTACCTCACTGCTCATCTGTCGTAATCTTACCTTATTTTACGAAACTTAACCTAACTTAGAACCTAACCGTAGCCTAGCCTCTCCAAGCTTATCCCATCCTAGCCTATCAATATGTAACCTAGCTTGACCTAGCCTAACTTAACCTGGCCTAACTTCAGCTATTCTAACATACTCTTTTTTCTTTCTTTCGTTCTTCTCTCTCTCTCTCTCTCTCTAAAATCCATCTTCAGCTACTTCCTCTGCAAATTCATCCTCCTCGCCGCCGTATTCGGCAACGCAGCCACCAAAAACAAAGATGTCTTCAACAGAATCATTTCTGTAGATTCAGTCAAAACAGAAGTCACCCAGGTACCTCAGTCCATTTTCATTTAAGCTTACTTTAATTACTTCAGTGCATGACATCCTTTGTAACCCTGTACGATTCCGAAGGCTACCCCATCAACTCCCCTTCTCCCACCGCCTTCTCCGATGAGAACACTTTTGTTCCCAGAAGATCAGTTCGTAGCGAAAGTGAAGAAGAGTCTTCTATGATGTCTACCCAGTGGAATAGGGCTTCTGAAGCTTCTGAGAGACACGACACCCACGCCGTCAACCGGATTCTTACGGTAAGGTTGACAAACTAGAGATCGACATCAGTACGTCTTATGCACCTTAACTTAAAAACCTAAATAAGGTAGTTTACCTTAAGGTTAAGTTCTTAAATGAAGTCGACCAATTGTTAGGCTGTCGGACTTTATTGTAGTGTTACTTTAACATGGGAACACATGAAAAGAAAAGTTTTGTCTTTAGGCCTGAAGTTGGGTAGTTGCTCTTAACTCTGCCTCCGAGAGTTTCCCTTAACGTTAAGTCCTTAGCGTTAAGTTCCTTGTGATGTTCGTTTTGGGGAAGCTTTCCTTAACTCTAGTCGAAGATAGGGTTTCTTCCATTAACGTTCTGATTATGAATAATGTACTTTCCATTAACTTATGGATTTAGTTTAGGATAAGATAGATAAGGTTCTTTTAACGTTTGAGCCTTAACTAAGGTAACTACCCTGATCTTGGGGCCTCATAGGGTATTCTCTCTTAACGTTAGGGCTTAGGGTCCTTGATATTTGGGGCATGAAATACTTAAAACATAAACTATAACCTTGTTGCCCTTAAAGCTAGGGCCTTAAAAAGTTGATTTTCTTAACATTAGGGGCTGAACTTTGGTAAATGTACTTAACCTTAGGGCGTTAACAAGAACTTAGCCCATATATGAAGATTTTCAGCCCCGTCCTGCCCATGTGAATGAGGAATTCGTCTCCGAGAATGAGGTCACGGTAGTTGAGACTTCTGGCCACCTGGTGACCAACCCTCTGGAGCACGTCGTCTTTGGCTCCAATGACGTCATGAAGACCATCCAGATGATCAATGTGACCGGAGAGAACGCCATGTGGGCCCTCAAGTGCAACGCCCTCCATCGCCTCGGAGCCACTCCTGCCTGTGGTGTAAGTACCTTCAGAAGACTGAAGTGAAAGGGAAATTTAGGTAATCATGAGTGGAGATACCCAGCAGATCCGCGTTTGCTTGAATGGAAAGAGGATTGCTGGAATCGACAAAATGGCCATCGACTACGTTTTGGTCGGCAGTGAGAGGAACTACTCTCCGCACTTCGTTCTGCGTTCTGACAAGAGCCGTCACCTGCTCCGTATTCACTACGAGTAGATGTTAGCTCATTTCATAAAAAGAGCTACATAAACGTTTACGGAGTCGGTGTTTCATTTCAGCGGACCCTGCTGGTCCCATTAGGTACCATACGATACATTTATCTGTTGGTCGATTGAATGCACAATAGTATCATTTGGACCCGTATCATTTGGACCCTACTTGTTCTTTTAATAACAGATTGAAGGGATATGATTTGATAGGGACCATTGTGGTCCCTTTAAGGGTACCACGAGGGACGAATTCCATTAGAACAGGTCTCTTAGAACCTTGTTTTCAATTAGACCCTCCATAAAAGTACCATGAGAGAGAGAGGCAAATGAGAAGAAAATGCGAAAACGCAACTGCGCTGACTCACGATGCCAAAAAGCTTCCTTCGATACCCAATATATTACTTGGAAAAAAACAAGTAGATGCGGTAGATGACATCGTGTAAGAATGAGGGAACATCCAACCAAACTGGTATGCAAAGGAGAAACAAGGAATGCTAATGGTACGTTATCCCTCATTAAATGCGTGCGTTAACCATTAGACTGCTCCTATTACAATTCTTCAGAGAGGGAGAGAGGGAGAGGCAGAGAAATAGAGAATGGGAACAGAGAGATGGAGATACATATAGAGAAAGAGTGGTCGGAAGAGGAGAGAGAGAGAGAGACAAAATTCTGTGACATATCTCGCTCTCTCGCTCTCTTTTATCGCTCTCTTTCTCACTCTCATTCTTTCTCACCCCCAATCACTCTCCCTCTCCCTCTCCCTCTCCCTCTCCCTCTCCCTCTCCACATCCCCCTTTTGTATCTTTCCTCCCAATTGAGTTCTCCGTTTTGGCGAAAGTTGTATCGATACGGTCTCTGTCTCTCTCTCCATCTGTCTCTCTGTCCCTCTATCCATCTCTCTGTCTTTCTATCTCTCTGTCCATCTGCCTCTCTTCTCTCTTCTCTCTTCTTTCTTCTCCTTTCCCTGTCTCTGTCTGTCTGTCTGTCTGTCTCCCTCTGCCTCTGCCTCTGCCTCTGCCTCTGCCTCTCTTCTCTCTTCTCTCTTCTTTCTTCTCTCTTCCCTCTTTTCTCTCTCTATCCCTCTCTCTCTCTCTCTCTCTCTCTCTCACCCTTACCTTCCAAGAGTTCTCATTTCACTCCTCAACGGTGTCAGTCTGTCCGCCGCCTCATCCGCCTCATCAGCATTCTCCGCATTCTCCTGAGGCGGTGCGTACTTGCTCACCTTCGGCCTCGGAATCCTGGCCGGCACAGGGTCAGGAACATTCGAGGGAGGGGGAGGAATCTCCTTCTTCAGAACCACCTTGCTCTTCAAAGCCTCGGCAGTGTCTTGGGTTGGCACCGAAGGCGCTGTCATTGTAGGAGAGGCAGAAGGGACTCTTCTCAAATCCACCCAATCACTTCCATCCGATTTCTTCCTTTCCATCCTGGCTGACTTTGTAGCTACCGTACCCCTCTTAAAGGGCTGTTTCTGTTCCGATGTCAACAGCTTCTTAACAGCTGCCAATTTCTGATGATCCAGGGCTTTTGGTTGCTGAAATATACAAAATTTTACAAAAATGTTAATCATTTACCTGAAAGCCGGGTACATCATTCTCATCGACCTCATCGGGGCAATTGTCGCAGGAGACGCAGACCTTGAACAACGCTTTCAGTAGCTTCATTAGCAATGGGCAGCTGGCCGAAGGACCGGTCAGCGCGCGGAGGATTAGAGCAAGAAGCTGGCCAGGCAGCCTAGTTTTCTAACGATGCGCTAGCCACTCGGACACTCCGTGACACTTTTTTGAACTACGGAAAGCATAAAAAAGTAGTGTAAATTACCTTGTCTGTGATGGCACAAGCACCCACACCGACGTTACGCATGAAGGTGTTTTCTCTGCTTGCACAGCGGTCACAGTCATCAGTCTGAAAATTATTAAATTTTCAAAAGATACCTGAAGGTCCCTTTAATAAAGGAATTCCCCTCAATTATTGGGAAGAAAACGTCAAAGTGGAGCCCTTCAGTTAAGCCCCCACCCACTTCATTTAAGCCCCACGGTTCAACCCATGTGTTCCCTTGGGTCTTCATTGTTCATGTACAATAGCCATATAAATGAGAATTTAAAATTTGAATGCCATGTAAACGGCGGACCCACAGGCGTTGCGACCACCCGCACCTTGGGCGGACGGTAGGCCTGTTTTGACGACTTTGAAGCCAGAAATCTCGAAAAACAGGAATTTTGGACCCAATATTCTATAGAGTTTTTAGATCAGCCGATTTTTCTCTGTTATGAGCCAAGGTTGCAAAAGCCCCCTAACGTCCCTTTAAGCTAAGCCCTGACAAATTTTGCGTTCGTACAAGGCTGAGTATCCAACGTTTGTATACATTCCCACCTTAAGTTCACCTTTTATCTATATTGCCTAACTAAGTGGTGTTTTGGGAGGAGGCTCAAAAGGTTGTGGAAGCATCTAAGAGTGAAGCACGGGTGGCTTAACCGAATTACGTGGGGGTGCTTATGAGTAGCGTAGATTTTGGTGGGGGTTTAACTAAAAGTGTATGGGAAAGCGTAATTGAACGTATTGTCCCCCCACATCGGCTCAGCCCCCACAATACTATATCGCTGTCATCCTCCCGTGCGGTGATCTTAACTTTGCATTATCAGGTTTTCCAAACAGAATGTGGGGGGCTTAATTTATTCAGGGGGCTTAACTGAACTGTTCTCAAGCATTCGGTTGGGTTCCACCCTCCTGATGTAATAAGTTAAGCGCCCACCAGACAATCAATAATTAGAAACTCACCTAAATAATTCCCAAAACTGCCGTGCGTACGTGACTGAGTATTTTATGTTTGTTTACAATCCAAAATAGAAATCCCCTCCCCACGTTTTATCTACGATATTTAACTGAGCGGAGCTTTGAGGGGGGCTTAACTGAAAGGTTGTGGAGAAGTTTGATGTGTGGTACACCTGGGGGGCTTAACTGAATGATGTGGGGCACTTAGCCGATAGATTGACAGGGTTTGGCAGACTTATGCTTGAGAAATTGACTGTTGTGCACATTTGGGGGGGCTCAACTGAAATTATATGGAGAGAACGTAACTGAACTGTTCATTTGGAGGCTTCAGTTAAGAAGATCCAGGTATGTCAGTATCCCCCCCACATCGGATAAGCCCCCTCAAAACAGGATGAACCTAAACCAAACTCCAGTGCAGCGATCAAAACCTGGCTTTGGACCAAACTGAGGCTTTAATTAAAATAAGAGGGGGGCTTCGCTGAACTCCACCCAAACATAGAGTGAGGCACTTGAATACCCACCTGATTGTTGTCGAGAGTGCTCTCATCCGGCCCGACGGCTATTTCGGCCGTCTCTTTGCCGGGCATCAGCCACAGTGACTCCGTAATCTCCGAGTCTTCCAAAACCCGTGGTTCACAACTCTCTGAATCCAAATTTTCATAACTCTTAAACTAAAATACTAACCTCCATCTGTCTGACTCGCACTTTCACTGCAAGAGGGAAGGTCGCTCGGAGACGGGGGACCAGACGATGTGGGCAGAGCTGGCTCCCCCACTTGATCGGTTTGGCTAGGAATGTTCCGATAGTACGTTCTATTGGTCATTGTCTCCTTCTCAGCTTGTTCTATCTTTTCCGGAGCTTCAACTAAAAACAATCATGTGTTTTGCAGTGTGTATGTGCGTGCGTGCGTGCGTGCGTGTGCGTGTGTGTTTGTGTGTGTGTGTGTGTGTGTGTGTGTGTGTAAGTGTGTGTGTGTGTGAGTGTGTGTGTGTGTGGTGTGTGTGGTGTGTGTATATGAGCTTACCTTCATCCGTGTTGCAACCAAAGTGACAAGAGAATGGAGGCACGTACTGGCACCCTCCGTCTTGAACCTCAGGACAGGCCTCGACTTCAATATCAACAGTGACGATTTCAGTTTGGGAGCTCTGAAACAGAGAAATGATAAGATTATTGATATTTGGGCTGTACCGATTCCACCGCACCGAAGTCAATAAGACTGCAGCCTCTGTCAACCAGCTCATGTTGGTCTGTTCCCACTGCGAAGGAAGTTACGGTGATAGTGTCTCCAACGGAAGCATCGCAGGTGGGCACCAGAATCTTTACTTCAAAATCAGTTCCAGTACCGATTGAGGTACCGTGAGAGCGGGGAGCAGGTATTCTGGAAACATTCAAACGTTACTCCTCCTCCTCCTCCTCCTTCACCTCTCTCTCTCTCTCTCTATCTCTCTCTCTATCTCTGTCTTTGTCTCTCTTTCTCTCTTTTCTTTCGTTCTTTCTTTCTTTCTTTCTCTCTCCCTCTCTTTCTCTTTCTTTCCCTCTCCCTCTCTTTCTTTCTTTCTCTCTTCCTCTCTCTTTCTCTAGTTACACACACTCACACGCGACAGTCTCTCTCTCCATCCATCCATCCTCCTCCTCCTCCTCTCTCTCTCGCGCGCTCTCTCTCTCTCTTTCTCTTTCTCTCTTTCTTTTTCTTTCTCTCTCACCTTTCCAATGCAGCCTCAAGTTCTTTCCTCAACGCATGACACTCTCCGCATGGCTTCTGAGGAGGCAGTGGTCCTGTCGAGGTCCCGACTGTGCTCATCTGGGTCCTTTTCACAGGTGGAGGAGGTGATGTACTAGTAGCTTGTGATTTAGCCAGCACGGTGTGTCCATTTTGATGAGTATAAGTAAAATTTGACGGTGATGGCATAGGAGGGGCAGCGACGAGGCGCTAAAACACGATTTGAAAAACCGTTTTCTTGAAAATGTTAGGTTTACAGAGCTAAAAAAATTAGAAAAAGAAAAAAGAAAACAATGTCATTCGAACTGTTACTAACCCGAGGTAGTTTAGGAGAAGCGGAGAAATATCTAACACGATGTTCTGTTTCCGGAAGAGCGACCTCCCTTCCTCTTCGAAGACTGGCAAAATCACCCGGTCGACCACCCTCAGAGGCAAGGTTGGTACGAGGCAACGTTAGCTGACTAGGGCGTTCGGGCTCAACTGGCTGAAAATATTACTTTGATGGGGTTGGGATTACTGTATACCCGATATTCTCTGTGGTGCTCTGTGTAACTTCTAGTGGTAGCTCTAGGAGGAATTCCAAGATCGATGGGAGTGCCAACACGGGAGGAAGAGTTACGATCACGGTCTGGGAGGGGGGATTCGGCATTTCTGGCTCTCATTTCGGAAATTGTTCTTCCGAGGGCGGTGTAGGCTGAAAAAAGGATTATTTCTCGGCCTCTGTCTCTATTTCTGTCTCTGCTTCTGCTTCTGCCTCTGCTTCTGCCTCTGCTTCTGCTTCTGCCTCTGCCTCTGCCTCTGTCCCTGTCTCTGTCTTTGTCTCTGTCTTTGTCTTTGTCTCTGTCTCTGTATCTGTCTCCATGCCTCTCTGTCTTTCTGCCTTAGAGTCTGTCTGTCCTT
>JYHL01003354.1:0-11417 GCA_000934875.1 Oscheius sp. MCB
GTATTGTATTGTATTGTATTCTAATTGCAGGGTTCTGACCAAACTAGACGGGGGGAGGGGTGCTAAACTGGACCACCCCCCTCCGCACCCGCCCATCGAAACCCAAAAAAAAACTGCCACCCGAGCGATAACATCTCAGTCGGCAAATATGCATTTCGCTATACTCTTCGCTACTACTTCGGGGCAAAAACTGCACATGGTGCCAATGTTGCAGTGTTGCATTTAAGCCCCTCTATTAAGTGCACGTATGCACCCATCTAATTCAGATATGCGAACGGTTGCCTGCTGAAACTGTAAAATTATGGGGGCTTAACTGTTTTCTCATATTAAAACTGGATTTAAATATAAAATTTACTTTCAGTTCGATAGTGGAGGTTCTCACGCTCGATGACGACGACGACGAAGACTGTGCCTCTAATCCCGACAACCTCAATGCCGAGCACGTCGAGGTGTCTCCATCCTCCAGCGGTCCAAGTGAAGAGAGCGGCTTCAACGAGCCAATGGGTTTGTAGTTTGTAGCTTTGTGGCCTCTTTTCTTTTTTTGTAATTTAAATCCTCTTTTTTAGAAACATCTGTCGATGGAACTACGACTGCAGAATCGATGGTTGCTGATTTCCTGAAACTGGCGGAGTTCTTGCAGCGGAGAGGTTTGGAGGAACCGGAGCCTCTGCCCCAGGCACCATTTGTTCCGGTCAAAGGAGGTGGGACTTTGTGGATTTGCAATGGTGATCTGGATTTTTAGACTACGACCTGTACTTTGACGCTCTGAGCAGGGAAATGAACAGATTGTACCCGGGACAGAGGGAGAGGTGAGGTTGTTATGGACTTTGAAACGAGGAGAGTTTAAAACACCACGGAAGTTGAGAAGTTTTCATTTCTTCTGAGACGAACCAGGGCAACGGGCCGACTCGTGTTAAAATTTGCTACAAACCCCCTAACAGGGTCACTAATTCCTTATAACGCACATTGTTTCAGGTCTCAAGACGACATCCACGTGCGGTACAACCTCATCGAGGCGGATCTGGAAGAGTACGTAACAAGGAAGTCACTCAAAAAACGTAAAATCCTCTTCGTTAACGATTAATTATCGAGATTTTTCAGTGAGGAAGAAGTTGAGGAAAGACAAGACGGACGAAAAGAAGAGTAAGAGGAAACACAAGAAACACGCGGTTGTGGAGGAAGAAGAGGAGGCTTTTGAAGCTGTGGCTGGAGACATCGAGGACGCGGCTGTCGACGCTGTGGCCGAACCGGTCGTTGGCGAAGAGCCCGCTGTGGCGGAACCTGTGGCCAAGTCGAATGGGATTTCTACCAGCGAAGAACTGCCTGTGGCCATTGTGGCTGAGCCTGTCACTGTCGCCGCTGATTCCGACGTTCCCATGGAGGTTGCTGTGGCGGAACCTGTGGCTCCTGTTGTCCCCTCCATAGAACCTGTGGCCGAGTGCGTATCTGTACCCGCTTCATCCTATTCGAGTGGGATCTCCACCCGCGAAGAAGTACCTGTGGCTTCTGTCCCTGCTGTGGCAGCTCAGCCCGTCCCTCCTGCCTCTACTGAGGTACGCATATAACCTTTGTTTTGGCAACAGTGACGTGATAATTCCTTTCGATGGTGCAATTTTAAGGATCCGCTCGCTGTAGTCCACCTGACGCCGGAAGAGGACGAAACTCAATACTATTCGGACCACACTCTTGAGAGCTTCTCAATTTCGACGGTCAATCACTCGGAAGACGAGCAACAGTTGTCGGAGGATGAGATGGAGTTGGAGGAGGAAGGAGAAGGAGATATTCAAACGGCGAAGGCTATCAGTGAGGTTAGTGGAATTTTTATGATTTTTGTTGGGGGGATTGGTTGAGGAAACTGAATCCGCGGGACTGTTTGCTGCGTTACTCGGAGCCGCTTTATTAGCCAATCCTGGATCATACCTTGACAAGTTTCGCGTTCGTAGGCCCGTGGCCATTTTGGTTTCAGAGTAATTTTTATTAAGGGAGGGGGCTTGTCGTAAATTTTTGAAGCTCGTGTTCTCACGGGCCGAGCCGGCTGGACAATTTTTAACGGCCCGTCCACCCCAGACCACCCACGCAACCTGGCACTCACGCAACCAGGGTTCGATCCCGCTCAGTGAACTTCTTTTTTGCGCGATTTTTATTGACTAATATGCTAATTATAGACATAATAAGTTTGAGCGGTTCAAAAAACAATTGTACCAATTTATATAAAATTTATAAATATATTTTCCCCTCCAGGCGGGCTGGACGTGCCGGGCCAGGCCGGCCCGTCATTTGAGAGCCCCGTTGAAGCTTTCGCTAACAGAGGTGGCTGTCGCAAAATATGCCCACTCCCCGCAGTTGTCCGTGATTGTACCGATTTATGCAAAATTCTCTTCAAAATCGTATCTAACTCTCTTCTTCCACGACTAAGCACTAAAATTTACGTCAGGCAACCTTTCTGTAGCAATACAATGTCATAATCTCACCAATTTCAGGAATCCCCGGCCGAACCTTCGCCTCCGACTGAGCAAGTACTCGAACCCGTCGATTCCATCCCAGTCGCTGTTCCCAAACCGAAGGAACCCGAAAATCTTCATCCTCTGGAGGTTGTTCATGTAGCTTTTCTTACAAAAATCATTGTTTAGAGCAATGGTGTCGCTAACCACCAAGCGGTTGTTAGTCCTCGCGAGGAAGATCTATCATCGGAGGAAGCTGCCTCAGCACCGCTGGCTGGTTCAAAAGGCGTCGAAGCGAACAAGGTTGCGTTTCTTTCATTGTTTCGTAATTCTAACGCCCGTCTGCCCTTTCTTTCTCACTGAAGTCTTGTCATTTCACTCACGAGAAGGGCAAAGTGCCCCACTCTAATTTCAAAGGCGCCGCCTTGGATACCGTAATCCGCTCTCAAGTGGCTGCCATTCAACCGCACCAGATGGCTGGCATGAGCAATTGGACGATTAGTGAAAAGGCGCAGCGGACGCGGTACCATTTAGTGCAACTAAGCGCGACCGGTAGTGCCAGCTGAAAAGGGAAATTTTGAAATTCGGTTAAACCCTCCTCCTCCTTATTATGGCCCACGTTCGATTTGGTTCTCAACAAATGGGGCTCACGGATGCGCGACTTTCAAAAATGCTCGACCCGACCTGCAGCGTCAAAATGTCTAAAACCTTTCAAGAAAAGTTATCGCTGTCACCGGCGTTCTCACGGGCTCCTCCCGACCAGGCCCGGGTCGGCCGGCGCGTTCCGGCCGCTTGCATGATTGTTATTAACTAATACCTTAATTGTAAACAGAACTCAGTAGTTTGGAACCGTTCAAGAAATATTTGTACCAATATGTACCGAACGGGCCGGGCCCGTTCGGTCATTTGAGGACCCCGGTTGTCACTAATGTATAGAACAACTCTTTTGTATAGAGTAAATTATTGGAATTTTCATAATCCGGATCACACAGGGAGGTCGGGCCTCGATGGGACGGAAAGGCTTTTTTAATACTATAGACAGTCCTTGGGCATGGGCAGCGGGATCGACTAATGGACCCCGTGACATCTGACTCATCTTCCGGCGGGATCTCCTTTACAATAGTCGAAATATCTCGGGTGTTTGAAACAAGAAATCTCACATAGTTAAGGGGAATATGTATTCTTTTTTTTTTTGCGGAATCCAGCACTCAGTACCCAAAGCAAGGGGAATACCCAGTTTTATGGTCCAAAGGTTAAGAGAAGGCACAACTACCGGACCCTTCCTTTGTTTAAAAAAAACTTGGGCTTATATCTGTAGAGGGTAATATCCGTGATTCCCCAGGTTAAGAGGGGTAGAGAGTTAGAAACTTCAATTATATAGGAGATTCTCAATTATCTTTTTCAGGACAACGAAGAGGCCGCAGCCCGTTCGTCGATCGGTCCCGATGTACGTCTGGACACTGTGGATTCTGAAGCCGATGTCCCTTCGATACCATCAGACGCCAACGAGGTAGCTACCCGTAATCATTGTTTACATTACAAACTGTTCTCCCGTTGTGGGGTGTTGTTGGGGAGCAGCGCGTCTGTCGCCCCGCCGCATTCGGCTGCCAAACCTAGCGACTGCCGACCTATTATTGCGCAAGTCTGGCCCGATTTTAAGGAAATCCCCCCTTTTTACCCTTATTTTTACTTCAAAAATTCTTCACGGTCGTCAGAAACGAAGACATTCTTGAGATGTTCATGGAAACGTCTCCGATTTCGAGCCGTGGCGGTTACATACGGCTGCCACTTTCCCACGATCGCGATAATCAACGAAAAAAAAACGTAGATAGAACTCCAATCGCAGAGACAGTTGATCGGAAATCGTGAGGAAGTGGCGACAACAGTGTTGCGCAACTCGGCACCAGCTGTTTGTGACCTAATCGGATGGCTGAGTTTATCCATATGATCCGTTGTTATATCGTTTTACAAGGGATCGGGTTTCATTCTTTGGACAATGTCCTTCGGGGAAAACCCAAACGTAGCTTCCATTCAAAATGTTCAGTTAAAAATACTCTTTTCGTTCATTTACGTAGGTTCCGGGGTTTCTGGCTTCCAGATGTGGCATGTAGCCGTGAGAAATACGGAATATGTCCCAATCAGCAGCTAAATCCCTCTCTAATAACACGCGTTGGGAAGTTCCGCCCTTACTGATACCCATGTGACATAAATTATCGATTTTTAGAGAAAATTCGACAAAAAAATATTATATTTCTTTTCTTTTCAGGCATCTAAGAGCGGTAAGGCACCTGAGTGCGAATTAGAAGAGCCCGACTTCGAATTCGACCCGCAGGAGAAGGTGCCTGGGGCTATGTCTTCCAGGCGGGTGGGTTATCTCTCTCTCTCTCTCTCTCTCTCTCTAACCCCCTAATTTCAGGAACCCACCCCTTCCAAGGCCCAAGGAGGCGCTTCTCCCTGTTCCACCCATGATTCCGACTCCTCTGACGACGTAAGCCTCTCCATTCGTCTCAATTTCCACCTCTTTTCCAGATCTCCCCCGTGGTCTCATCCACATCTTCCTCTCCCTCGCCCATTGCTTCACTGGAAGGTCTCCACTTCACCCTCGATGACATCGACGATTCTCAAGAAGGATGGAAGGAGCTCCACGGAACTAATAAGGTACCCTTAAACCTTTTACTAAGTTAAATGACGGTTTCAGAGCTATCACAGTGACTATCCCGGGAGTATTTGGGATAGCATTAACGAGAACAAGGAGTTGTTGGAGGCCACGATGAAATTGGACAAGAACACCGGTGAACTGCGGCCCGTCGAGGAGAAGATGATACGGAGGATCTTCCTCGACATCAGGACCAATGACGGCAGGTGGGACAATACTTCACATTACCCAGCTGTATTCGATCCTAACAATCACGGCGAAAATGCGGGCCAGCCCGGCGAATTTCAGAGGTTTTTTGTTCAACACGAGGTACCTTTTGGTGATACTTTGGTAAACAAGTGAGAGGGTTAGCCCTAGGCTCATGAAAAGTGGGGTTATGTTTCGTTTTTTACCCAGGGGGTAATACAGTTTTCCCTTCGAAAAGAGAGAGAGGAGTGCCTACGTGAGCGGGCGCTCCCAAGGCATGCTTTTGGGAGTTTCAGTTAGTGCCATCTGGGTGCCAATATCAACCACCTGCCGTCATTGTTCCTGATGTCGAGGAAGATCCTCCGTATCATCTTCTCCTCGACGGGCCGCAGTTCACCGGTGTTCTTGTCCAATTTCATCGTGGCCTCCAACAACTCCTTGTTCTCGTTAATGCAACTGGTGCAACCCTGGGTGCCATCAGGGTGGTGTCAGTGCGAATTTTAACAAAAATACAGTTTATTTTGTTTGAACATCTCGATTTCCTACTCATTCCCTCTATTTTCAGAGATCTCGCCTCCCTCAATGTCAAAGATCTGCCTCCGGGACTTCGCTTCCAGAAGGGAGACGAGCCGTTGGACCACGTGGATAGGAACACCCCATTGCCAGTAGAAGAGGAAGAAGAGGAGGAGGATAGCGTGAAGGCTGCCGAGGTGGATAGTGACGACGACATGTTCAAACCGAATCCCGATGAGGTGGAAGACAACGACGAAAATGAGGTGGAAGATAACGAGGAAATGTTCACGTTCGAGGAGGCTGTGGAGGGAGGAAAGGTCGTCTCTCCGTTGTTGGAGGAAGGAGTCGTCTCTCCGGAGTTGGAGGAGGGAGAAATCGTGTCTTCTGAAGACGAGACGAAGAAGGAGGTCAAACCTCTGGAGGAGAAGTCAGCTACTCCTGAAGCACCCGCTGCGAAGGACGACGACGACGGCGTGGAGTTTGTATGCGTGAAGGAAGCGAAGAAAGCCACTCCCGCGCCACCATCACCCCCTACTGTAACATTGGAGGACGATGACGCTGTAGCAGTGGAAGAGGACGACGATATAGAAATACTGGAAATCCCCCCTCCTTCGTTAGTTTCGGTGTCAGCTGGGTGTAAATACATCATTTCAGAAAGAAGAAGTCTCCTGCCACACCTCCGAAGGCTAGCTCATCGAGCCCCTCGGTCGCTCATGATGTCGTGGATGTGTCTGACGACGAGAGGTTGGTTTATTTCCTTTTCTTAAAATGTATTTTAAAAACTATATGGGAGATGCCAAGATTTTCCACGGGTTGTTTGGTCAGAATATTAGAAGCCGAGGGACGGGGTTCTCACGGGCCGGGACGACCGAACATGTTTGCTCGGGCAGGGCCGACCCGTCCACCCAGTCCACCTGTAACTCACACGACCAGGGTTCGGTCCCGCTCGGTGAACTTATTTTTCGCGCGATTGTTATTGGCCAATATGCTAATTATATACACAATTAAGCAGTTTGAAGCCTTCCAAAAAAATAATTGTACCAATTTGTAGGAAAGGAAACAGGGACAAACCCAATGTTAATTCGTTCATTGTATGGGCAAAATCCATCCCCAAATATGTAAAGTAAGAGGGGTTACCCAATTTTCAGTCCCAAGAGTTAAGGGTGGTAACCTACCGTAAACCCGGTACGGCATTTGACGGGCCGTATGATACGCAGACGACGACTGTGGGGCTTAACTAGATGAGGGGGGTCCAAACCGAACAGGTGGCTGAGGTTTGGGGAGAGGCATAACAGAATTCTCTGATTTCCCTGTTTTCAGTGAAAAATCAACCCCGGAAGCGGCGCCTGTTGTGCTGGAGAAGGACACCGACATGTAAGCGACGCCTGAAGTCTTCATAGGTTGTGTTTTCAGCAGTATGGAAGACTTGGAGGAGGTGGATGACACGGAAGACGGCGAGAAGAAGGCTGAGGAGGCTGCTCCAGTCGAACAGGTTGGTTGTGTGAAAATACTTTATGGATCTGGATCCCATGTTCGGTACCTCTTGGACCGAAATGTCCCTTTGATGACACGTCAAATTACCAATTTTCCAGGAACCACCTAAGCGGGTACCGAGAGAGGTGACTTGGAAGCTGGAAGAAGTGAAGAAGACGTCGCCGACGGGTATCTCTATGCTCTTCGCCTCCCGCGGCATCCTCAAAGATGGCGAGCGCAGATGGTGGATAAGAAACACACACGAGGAAAAGGAGAAGGTCCCTGTTATTCCATTGTGAGTGTTTTTAATTATTATGGTGTGATTTTCAAATCACGGAAGGACAGAGAAAATTCAAGCATGCTAATGAGGGGCGGATATAACAGCGGAAGTGGAGAGATGACATGCGAATGAGGAAGTAACGGTACACTAGTTCCTTCACTTAACTTGGGTATCCCTTATCCTCCCTAAGCAGAGATGGCAACGGGCCAGCCCGGGCTCAGCCCTCAAATCTCCAAATTTTATGCTGTTTTCCGGGCCCACCCGGTCTCCAAAAGTGAGTCCGGGCCAGCCCGCAGATTTGCCAGGCCTGCCTAAGCTATGAATTTATTGCCTAACTCGACGAAATTTCTGTTTATCTTTGCTACTACAAAACTCTATTGTGCGTGAACGTAGGTGATCTGTCAGCGTAAACTTGTTTCTCCCAGAAAGAAAAGAAGCCCTGCAGTGTGATGTGTGCCGCGCAAGCCCGTTCTTTTGGCCGCGGCTGGCAGGCTTAGGCCGATGAGTATTAATATTTAAATTTTCAATCTTCAAATTTCAGGTACAAGTCGTTAGCGGGAACTACGCTGAAGTTCGATCTCGGCTCGAAGACGATGTTCGGCAGGACCATTGACTTGCCCATGGGTGTCGACAGCTCACTGGACCATATCCCATTGCCTGTCATTCCACCGATTGGTGTAGGGAAAACGAAGAAAAGAAAGGCGGATGCGAAGAAGAAGAGACAGCCGATGCACGAACTGCTGGGAGTTAATATGGCCTACGGACAGCACAAGAAGTACCACAACCAGGGCATTACGGTGGGGATTCTCTCTTCTCTCTCTCTCTCTCCTCTAACAACTCTTTTCAGATACATGAGCAATGGGAGCTGAACGAGAGTGATACCATCAGTCGACGCGAGAAGGAACTCTACCGTACGTCCCGCTTCTCTTTCTCCTACAGTAACCCTTCTATTCCAGATAAGGGAGTAATAATGGACTTCGGTGGCGTTCCTATAAACAACTACAGCTTTCCCTACAACCCCTACGCAGGCCTGGCTTGGCCCATCTTCCAGCCGACAGACGGTGTCCCCATAGAGAAGGAGCACATGATGGATCAGGCCGACGTGCGCAACCAACTCACGAATCTCAGTTTGTGCAACTACACCGCTAAGCCAGAGGTGGGGATCAGAGGATTACTGTAATCAGAGAGGAGGTTTCAGTTGCTATGTGACTACCAGACGGAGACATGGGATAATACCTACGAGGACGGGAGACGATGCAGGAGTTCGGAGGATCGGAGGAGGAAAGGACGGTTCAAGGACAGGGTTGGCTACATGAGGAAACTCAACGATGAGGACTTGTGAGGAGAGGGAGGGATATCTGGAGGAAATGGGTTGTTTAGAGGAGAGGCGAAAAGGAGGGATGAGGCGCTGCAGAAGAAGGAGATGGAGGTGAGGAAGAAGGCCTTGGAGCAGTTGGCGAAGGAGAGGGCAGCTGCAGAGCACCTACACGACGCGCCGCAGGCGGGAGAACGCCTCAGTCATGAAGGTTAGTGGGGGAATCGTGGGAACGGCCCGGTCCTTTTCCCGCAGAAATCATTAACAATTATCTATGGCTGGTACCTAGTGGGGCCAGCCTATTCACCAAATTTTCTCGGCCTGGCCCTGCCTGCGCGAAATTTACCGTTTTCACCTCGGAAGGATCAATGGGTTGTCGTTCCAACCATGACTTTGGTCCCAAACATCGGGTTACCTCCCTTTTTTGGGGAATTAGGTCCTAGGTCCCCACAGACCGTTTTCATGTTGGACCCAAATTCACCCTCCCTAGGTATGCGCATGGTTGATCTACAATAATTCTGCCAGCCGTATGCCTGCTTTTTCATATGGGCAAATGAGAATCAGAACTGCGAACTGACAATTTTATTAGTCTCGGTGTTAAACCTTGGGACACCCAACTAAAGCCTCTCGGTTAAGCTGCGTTTTTCATTGTGGCATTTTTCCTTTTTTGACGGAAATACCATATTTTAAATTTTTAATATTTGCGCACTTAAGGTATATACTGCCGAGACGGTCGCATGGATTCCTATGTCAACAAGAGTCTCTTCGACTTCTACTCCCGCGTGAGCAACCGAGACCAACACGGTGGACGGCGTCCGCCCTGTAGTCTGGTGAGTCTCTCTCTCTCTCTCTCTCTCTCTCTAAAACATCATTTTCAGCCTTCCGAGTGGTTCAGCATCCAGATGGAGTACTACATCCCCGTGAACGACCGGCGGATCTTCCTTTGCGAATATGTCAACTTCTATAACAAGGAAACTGTCGATGATTTCAAGCGGATTATGGAGGAAAGGACTCTCGTGTCCGGATTGTAAAGGAGGTCTTTAGAAAAACGGCGGCAGACTGAGGGTCGACAACCTCGTCCGCATGTGGCAGTTGCCGCATATCGTAGCCGGCTACGTGCTTCAGAGGGAGTGCAAGTCACAGTTCAGACTGAGGGAGGAGGACAGCTGGGAGGCCAAGGAGCGGCGGAACGACATCAAGAAAACTGTGGGTTCATTGCTCGAATGGCTGATTTTGTGGGATTTCAGCTGCCCATTGGAGGGACTGTCAAGCTGGCGGATGTGAAGAGACTGGCGAAACTGCGCGACTGGGAGTACAAGTACTGGACCTTCATCTGGGACAACCTCTGCTCCATCTACAGGGCCATGCGTACGTTTTGGCAATTTTGGGGGCTGCGTTTTTATGTGCCCCTATGCTATAGCCGAGTCCCCATCCTTATACTGTTTTCACGGGCCAGTAGATTAAAAAGGGTTTGTAGCGATTTTCCGAACATTTCCCATAATTGATCATGGTGTACATTATATTTTTATATTTATTTTTATATGGCGGTATCCTCACATCCCCAAAATCTGTTCCCAATCCTTCCTTTTCAGCTCCCATCGCCATAATTATGAAGGATCTTCTCGAACCGGTCGATCGAGTCTTCAGACAGATGGCGCCCGCCTCTCACCGTGAAGCCTTCTACCGCCTGTAAGTCAAACCAACACCCTGCCGTTTTGGCTTAAATTTCCTTAAAATCGATCTAAACTTGTACTTTCAGTTACAAAGAGCACAGGGAGGACTTCCTGACGTCTCAGCGCGAGAATGAAATCAGGGATTATCCTGAAGACCGCGGACCTCTTCCGGACCAACGCTTCAACCCACCACCCCCGTACGACAGGAGGGACCACTACAACCCCCAGTTCTACGAAGAACAGCCACACTTCAACGACATCCACCCATTCGACAATGGCACACGCTACTACCGGTACCCCTATTAGTCCAGTGATCCTCATTTCTCCACTTTGTTTTTCGTTGTTGTTCATTTTAGTTTTATCCCCTTGCCTTCCTTGTTACGAGTTCTTCACGGTGCCTCAGATTTGACCTCACTGTAAATTTTTATTTGTCATTTAATGAAATGAATCACAGGGTTTTATTATTGTGCCAATGGGGGAGAGGGGGCGGTTAGAATTCGTCGATGTCGTCGCCGGTGGAGTCGCGGCTCACCTCCTCGTAGTCCTTCTCCAGTGCAGCCAAGTCCTCGCGAGCCTCGGTGAACTCGCCCTCCTCCATTCCTAAATTGGAGATATTTTTAGAAGAAAAGGGAAGACAGATGTCTTTTTGCGGGTATATCACTAAAGTTACCCAACTGAAATTGGTTTAAATGGGGGGAAGGTTTATGGTGAACGGGGGAGGGGGCTCTTTTGAATCCTTGCCGCGCCCTAATCGCACTGTGGGACACATGTGCGTTACCAAGACCTATGCATTCCTACAGTACCCCGTCAGGTAGTAGCTGACCTCCTTGGCAAAATGCCAGGGAAATCATCGGATTCAATGGGTCCCGACGCGACGTTT
>JYHL01003482.1:0-12767 GCA_000934875.1 Oscheius sp. MCB
CGAGCTGTTGCGTAAGCAAATTGACCCCGGCCGAAGGCCGGGCTTCATTTCCTTTCGCGCCGAAGGCGCGACGGCCGGCACGGCTGGTATAACAAAACAAAAAGAGACCGAAGGCCGCGAGCGCCAGGAGGGTAGAGCGCCGAAGGCGCGCGTACCCGACTGGTTCATGTTATAAGATTGTTCCTTTTCTGCTTACCACAGCCATTAACCTCCTCTGAGCGGGTAAAGAACTTGGTGATCAATTATTGCGAATTGTGCCGAGATCGCTCCCAAGAATTTCCCTGTTCTCTGGTTAAGTCTGCAATTTTCCCTTTTCAGCACGATGATCACCCACACAGTGGTTCTCATCGTAGACTACTTTCTACTAGCCGTTTGTATCCTGCAGATTTTGGCAAACTTCCTTGTTCTTCTTGTTTGGGTTATCAACCGAAAACTTAGGTAAGGTCTTTGTTAATAGCTGTGTTATGTTTGCTTTCAGAAACAACGACAACTTAATTCTGTTGGTTTCTTTGGCTTTTATTGACTTCGTCTATGCAGTTCTTCAATTTCCGTATCTGATAATTTTGATCAGAGGGTGGCAGCCTGATGGTAAGTTAGAGTTAAGGTTGGCTGCCTTTTCCATTGCGTTTTATAAGTGAACTTTGACAGGTGTGCGCCGGAAAGCCAGACAATTTGATTTTCATTATAATACTGTACCCCGTTTCCACAAAATAACAAAAGATTAATGAAGCATGTTTCAGGTGTACCCTTCAATTACGACCCATATGTGATTGTACGACTTGGTGGCCCTTCGGCAGCATTGATGAAAAGTGGTTGCACCGTTACTACAGCCATTGCCCTTGACAGAATCCTCGCTTTCTGCTTCCCAGTGCAGTACTACCAGCATTCAAAACGGCGGTAAGTTATATTCGTTGTAAGCATTTTTCATTTGTGGGAAATGTTGCCATTTCCGGCGAAATATAGTGCGTGACAAGCTTTGGTCTTAATTGTGTCCCGCAAATTGCTTAAGTTAAGTGTTGGCGGCTTTTGCGTTGATCACGTAGTTGTTAGCAAATCGGAGATTAGAAGGCGGAAGTAACTGTTTACCTCGTAAATAAACAATTTTCATATTTAACATCTTCAAGGGGGAAATAAAATGAATTCCTATCTGTTGGTTGGCGAATTTAAAGTCAACAACGTGCGGTGACAATCAGTCGGCATGCCCGCTGTTTACGCGTAATGTGAATATTATGTCGGTCAGAACTGTATTTCGAAAATCTCTTTTTTTTTTAATTTTCAGAGTTTGCTTTTGACGGGCTGCTCTTATTAATAACAATTTTTTTAGATGGTGCGTCGGTGCGTTCATTTTTGCTCTATTTATGGCATTCACCGACTGGATTATTCTACAATTAACCGTCGATATTCGCTACGTACCAGAATGCTCATCATTTGGATGTTTCACAACAAAGGTCATCCAGTTTTTGGGTATCGTAAAAACTTTCTTTTTTAGGAGTTCCGCGCCTACTGGGGTCTGTCTAACATGATTGTCAATTTGCTGTCATGCCTTCTTACCTTGGTCATTATCTATTATTTGTTTGGAACAAAGGTGGCTAAAATGCGCGAGAAAGTTGAACGCCAAAATCGGGCGAAGATTGACAGAAGCGTAAGTTTTTCTATTTTTCGTTAATTTAAAATTGGTTTTTATAGGCAAATCGTGTTGCATTCTACATTCTCATTGTGTCGGCCGTAATTGGAGTAGTTCCCGGTTGTCTCAATGGTGTAGGAACAATTGTCGACATGCCGGTAAACTAATTTATTACTGTGTAATATCTACTTTAGATCCTTGATGAAATTTCGTTTTTTGTTGGCACAAGTGCAACACTTTCCGGATTGTCTCACGCCTTCATTTTCGCCATGGCACATAGAGATATCAAAGCTGCCATCTATTCATTATTTGGGCTGTCCGACAAGGCGGCTGTCACTAGACTCGAACAGTCAGGGAGCAAGACGGTTGGTAATGCGGGTTATAAAGGATAAGGTGAATAATGCACGCAGTATCAGCATGGCGCAAGATTTTTATTGCAGTTTCGCTTACATGTGATGTGTTTTAACCATTCTAGCCGTTATTTAGAAAATCCCCCGAATGTTGTCGCTAGCTTGACGTTCGTCATCCTATCCTTTATGCTTGTTAGAATGTGCACGTTACATTTTACAGTTGACTTTTCAAACTAACGTTTTTTAGAAATCAGTATCTGCTCCTTCACTTTTCACTATGACACCTGCCACTATAAACGGATAAGCACTTTACTTTCTGCGATTTGTTCGTACAGCTGTATTTTATGTATTTGAATCGTGTGTGACATATAGTTTTTGTGAATAAACTGTTTTAAATACAGATCAAGCATTTGTCTATGCTTACGTGTCACTTGTCGTTGAGCACTAGGCTTCCCGCTAGCGTTGTCCGTAGTTACGCGCCGTTGTCAATGCCATTCCACAAAATGCGCTCTCTCGTCCTAGCTGTACTAGGTTTGCTTTAACAATTTTTCGTAAAACTCATAAATATGCAGCTCTTGCTTGCACCGACTGTGCTGAACTTACTTCAACAGAGCCTATCAGTTTCACAACTGTCGCAGATGTTGCAAATCTTATAGAGTCTTCCTCTGAAACCTTACAGGGTATGAACACATTTGCAAAAATTTACTACGAACAACTTCAGATGTTGATGTTGATGATAGTGATGCCCCATATGTGGCCTTCTCCGGTTTCCACACCACCGTGTTCTTTGCCTGTACCGGTAAACTATATTTTGTTTAAAAACAAATTTTGTTTTAGCTGGGAGCTTCCTCCTGCTCGTTGCCCTGGGGGTCATCACGGGTGCCAAGGACCTTCACAGCCGTAGAAAGTTGGGTGTTGAGAAGAGTCACCTTTAGAGTGTTCACTCCCGCTGTAACTGTTCTTCCATTTATCAGTAGTATAATCTTTGGCAAATAAACTTTGTTGTGTTTGTGAGCATTTCGTTGTTAGTGGAAGTTCGAAGTTGCCCCATCCATCTTGAACAATGCGTGTTCTATTTTTTCTATGTAGGCGTTCGACGCCGAAGGTCGCCGCCATCCTGGCGCCAGTGCCGGAAATCTGTGAAAACGATACTCAATAACAGATACCCGATGGTCCAAAAATTAAAATAGTTCTAAGATTATCTTTAGCGTGAAGCATGTCTGCGCCGTTTAACACACTGAAGGTGGAACAATAATAATGGTCTAGAATAGAGTCCATGTTACTGCAGTATAAATGAAGCCGAGTTTTAAGTTTTGTTTTGTACAATATTCGACCAAGTGGCCCCAAACTCTGTACGTCAGGGTGATGCCACTTACAATTCTGTAAAATCATTTATTATTCCGTCCAAGTAGGTGTATTGTTCTTAGCACTATTCTTTCGCCTTTCCCGGTGCCGATCTTGTGATTTCAGTTCGGGTGCGTGTTCGCGATTTCCCGCACAACAGCCACGTGAACTTTTTGAGAGAAAGCCGAGAGTGCAGACAAAATTGCAATACTGCTAAAAGGGCAATTAAGGAAAAATTATAAATGTAACTAGAACTTTACTCCTGTCATCTGACAAAAAACGTTGGAACCCTATTTTTCTGGCTCATTTTTTAAACAAAATTGAAAATCACTGGTAAACTGTTTTGCGATAGCAGGTCACACCGTGAAATGGTTGTAAAATGATTCATCCAGTTAATGAAATTCTATTAATTTATTTGGTTTTGCTATATCAGTTCTATGAAATGATTTGTTGTTTATAGTACTTTGCACAAGATTTTTGATATCAAATAATAGAGCACAAAATGAAACTTAGGTCATAGTACAATTATCACAACAACTTTTTCCTTCTCTCCGTGCACTTCCGTCAGAATTGTCGTTCTTCGTTCTGTCAAGCAGCGTTTGGCAAGGTCAGTCGCCGTGAGAGTCTACACGTGATGGAGAAGGGTAACTGCACTAGACAAGAAACATATAAATCAGCTTGGAACTTCCTGTCAAGACACATTTCCAGTTTTAAAGATAATCTGTACTTTCCAAAGTGCACCACCGAGCAACAACAACATCAACAGAACATAAAGGGCAAAATCTTGTCAAAAAAAAAAACGAAAATGTTTTTTGAAAACCGTAGAGTTAGTATAGGACGGTCTCACAATTTGTTGAAGGTAAACATAAAAATTTAGAATTGAAAATTTGCAGTAAAGTTAATCAATATTTCGGTTAGTTTTCCAAGTTTTGAAAACATCTCTCACAGATTTTACTGTTGGAAGTATTTGCCCATAGTACAAGTTGTGTTTCAAATTCGTCTGCACAAAACGCGTTTTTGCAGCAGCCAGCTGGTAGTTTCTCTCGTAATAAATGATGGTTTCTCTTCTATCAACGCGCGTTCGTTTTTCTCTCGGTTTCGCTATAAAAGAGCGAAGACTATCTTCCGTTTTGCACTCTTTCTCTCTCATCACGTTAGCCATACTACAGCTAAAAAGTTTAAATGGCACTTATGTCCACAGAGCGTGACCCTTCCGGCGGATGCTTGTTTATGAGTTTTCATGGAACCTCGCCCGATACCTAACGTTAAGGGGTTTTGACTCTGGCAGCGCGAATTTAGTAATGTTATCATTACGCACCTAAGGGCTTTGCGCAAAACACCTTAAATTAATAAAGTGACCTTAACATGATTAGCTAGCCTTAAGTATCCCCTCAAAGCACAATAGATATAAACTAGCGTCAATGGAGTCAATAGCTCTAGATAAAGCAAAGTCACTTGTCGTTAATCACCACCAATTTCCCTTATTCACCAGTTTTCCGAAACTGTAATAGCGATTTCAGTTCTATCAGTTTTCGACATATGTCTTTAATTAGGAACCGGTCTTTTTCCAACCTTGAACTGACCGCCGCGCGGAAGTAAATGAAACCGTTTGACAAGAAACAACATGATCTTGGCACTAAGATACATTTAAGATGAGCTTCGATATATTTACTGAATTTCTTTTGAAAGCATACCAACCCATTGCAGCATCGTTCACTGTCTTTCCTTCGCGTTTCGCACCCTCGAACCTTCTCTTGCAACAACTGACAGAACGAAATGACCGTCGTAAACCAATCGGGACCATTTACGACAGCAGAGAACGAAACGAAGCCTAATTTGGGATGACATCTTTACCAGACGGCGGATGTATTTCATGGCTTTTGCGCATGTGTGAAAAGCGGGAACCGGCTTTGAAAAAAAATGTCGCTAGACGCCACAGACAAAGTGCAATGTTTTCATCCCGATTCTCCATTTCCACGTAAGAATTAATAGGAGAGATGCTGAAATTCACGTACGACGGAGAGACTGAAGTCAGTATCACGTTCCGCTGCTATTTTGGTAATGTGATTGTAAGCAAATGTTAATTAGTTTTCACAACTTTTGAAGAAGAAAAAACTGTGTGTCTGTGTTCCCAACAGCAAAATAGATTATATAACTACAAACTTAATCTACGGTTTTGCTAGCGCGTACACAAATACGCAAACGTTAAACTACTTTCTTTGATTTAACTGAAAGTATATCCATGCATTGTTTAACGGATGACGTAAAACCTTTGTCATATTTGAATTGTATGTTATTTTCCAAAACTACTTTGTCCAATTCGGCAGCCATCCCTTGCCTGAGTAGCAAATGTACCACCCAAAACACAGGGAGACTATGGTACACCTTAACTATCTATGGGAAAATGCGACGCCAAGTTTGCTTTGGCTACGACTATAACTTGTTGCCATTGGTATTTGTGAGTAAACTTTAAAGCAAGATGGTCCGAACTTGCCAAAGTTTGATCGCTACACTTATATTTTTACAAAAGTATAGTTTTGAAAAAATTGTGTTTGTGTCCCCAGCTGTCAAATACATTATATTACCAGTTTGAACAGGTGACTTTTTGATATTGCTCTATGCTCTAGCACTATATCAGTTCGTAGTTCAAGGGAGTGGTTGTTATTTTTTATCCCTTAACTGTCCTTTCTGGACATCGCTCCCCCATAGTAAAGAAGTGTTCACCGGAAGTCTCTTCTAGGAATTAGTTCTGTAAACAGGCTTTTCTGTTTGTTTCTTCATTACAACGGCTTCCACAGACAGCCGAAGGCAAGTAATAAACAATATCAGAGGAATTCGCCCCAAGGAACCAGAAATTCAAGCGCCAGAGGCCGTCTTATCGAAATCATAGAACGTGTTTTAGATAATTAAATCAGACTTATCACAAAATAGAGATTTGGAGGGAAAGTTAGAACCTGTTGTATTGTCTGGGTCTCCAGATTTGTATTTGCCTATTTTGAGGAAATGGAAACGCGAACTGGGTCTGGACACGAATAGCCGTTGCCAAATATGAGATCTGGAACAAATTACGTCATGGATTTTGGAACAGTTTAGGTTTCGAAAAGAAATGGGCACAATTAAATGAACAAAACTGCCCTAAAGTAAATAATTTTCTTAAAGTTACGGCTGATTAGAAAATAAAAAATAGGGGCCAAATAAGAACGACAGAACGGATAAGGCGGAGCTCTGTTAGACAGAAAATCAAGTATAGTTATAAAAATTGAGAGTTTCGAATAGCCCCGAGATAAAAGATAAATTTAAAGCGAGAGAAAGGAGAGAGAGAGAGAGAGAGAGAGAGAGAGAGAGAACGAGACAGAAAAAGGACAGAGGCAGAGGCAGAGACAGAGACAGAGACAGACAGACAAAGACAGAGACAGACAGAGACGTAAACAGAGACAGAGAGAGAGAGGTAGAGGGAGAGAAAGAGATAGAAGGAGAGAGAGAGAGAACTCCAGTCTTTTGGGTGTGGTTGACCCAAGTACCCCTTACCGGTGTTTTCAAAGGGAACCGAGCAGACGCCACTAGGAAAGTACCCCCTTAGGTCAGAACCAAGTGGTAACTGGCTCATTTAGGTCGCTTTTCAAACCTCCCGCCTGCCGTTATACACAAAAAGGGCAGCACGTGTTCGCCACGATGAGTTAAAGGGGCCGTCAGGGGGGCTTTTTCATTGGAAATTATGCAAAGTTACTGTGACAATTTGTATCGAACCCTCCACTATTCCTAAGCTCTCTCGTCCAATTAGCATGCTTTGTAAACGTCGGACACGCAGGGCGTATTGGCCATCTACAGATCTGTATACCCGATTTTCCCGATTTTGGAGCAAAATATCTCGAAAACGGAGAATTTTCGACATAAAGTTATACAGAGTTTTATGATCAGCAGATTTTTTTCTCTTAAATGAGACAAAATTGTAAAAACAGTCTGTCTATCCCTTTAAGCGCTGTATATTGGATACTCAGGCAAAGAATAGCAGCCAAATGGACCGAAGTAGCATTGGCGAGGTGTATAAATGGCAAATCTACGAGAAAGTGAAGCATATGTTTACGATTGTTTACTCAGTGTACTATACAAACAAATAAAAATGCAAAATCAATTTAAAAATGCAATAATCGTTCATTTTATATGTAAAGTTTGTATTTGTAACTTTAAAAATCAAAGTGTTGTCTGTAAAGGCCGAAACGGCGCCGGTTGTTGTGCGTAAACACCGCAGACGGCCATACCCACCCTCTGCGTCTGCGACCGATAGCCTTGTAGCCGGCACTGCCACTGACCACTGATTATAAGGCGGCAGGGCAAATATAGTTCTCAGGAAGCGGGCATGCACTCGGGCAGAAATGGGCTGGCCGGGCCGAGAAAAGGGTCGAAACGGACCGGCCGGGCCAAAAAATGGGTCGAAAAGGACCAGCCGGGCCGAGAAAATGGCCGAAATGGGCCGATCGAGCCGAGAAAATGGTCGGTCGGGACGAGAAAATGGTCGAAACGGACCGGCCGGGCCGAGAAATGTATAGGAAAAGGACCAGACGGGCTGAGAATACGGCCGAAATGAGTCGGCCGGGCCAATAAATGTGTCGAAAAGGGCTGGGCCGGGCGGAGAAAAGGGCAGGCCCGTCCCGAGAAAAGGGCCGGCTGGACCGAGGAAAGGGCCGGCCGAAAAAGGGTCGAAACGGACCGGCCGGGCCGAGAAAATGGCCGAAATGGGCCGGTCGAGCCTAGAAAAGGGCCGAAAAGGGGCCAAAACGGGCCGGTCAGGGCGAGAAAAGACTCGAAAAGGCTCGAAAAGGGCCGGTCGGGACGAGAAAAGGACCGACACGGGTCGGTCGGGCCAAGAAATGGGTCGAAAAGGGTCGGCTGGACTTAGAGAAGGGCCGGCCCGGGCGGAGAAAAGGGCCGGCTGGGCCGAGAAAAGGGCCGGCTGGGTCGAGAAAAGGGCCGGCTGGGCGGAGAAAAGGGCTAAAATGGGCCGAGAAAGGGCCGAAATGTGCCGAGAAAACGTCGGCTGGGCCGAGAAAAGCGCCGGGCCGGTTTCAAAGTATGTAAAAATATGTATTCCTTGTGAGAAGTTGTCATTTCAACCCATTATCGTATTTTAGGAAGCAGCAAAATTGCATGAAAGTGCATATGTAATCTAAGCAAAGTAAATTAGGCTTAGCAAATAATAAGTGTTCCGACCGGGATCGAACCCGGGTCGTTTGTCTGCTCGTATGACACTCAATGAACTAAGTCTGCAGATCTTTATAACGCATTTATAAAAAAGAAATACTATAAAAGTAGGCTAAAATTATCAAAATGCAGCGTTTCTTCATTTCTTCTCCATTTGCGTTGGGTCCCGCAGCGTATACTTCCAACGACGCACCGCAGCTGTGCGCCCCAAAGGCAAACGTGGAATTCCTCTCGAAAATCGCCGAATTTCCTGTATTTTCATGAATTTCTTAACTAGACTATGTAATTTGTGATATTATCATGCTTTTTTATAAAATAAACCAAATTATAAACATAATTATGCATTTTGCGTGCCCCGGCCACAAATCCAAGTCATAAACCTGCCCTAATGCTAAATTTTTAGACCTTTAACTTCCGTCTCGTGGCAATGCTGACAATTATTGAGTTTCAGCTCTGTTTTGCTTCCATTTCCCGTTATTATTTCATTTCTTAGTCAATTTTTAAATTAATTGCATTTTGGGGTACTTTATTCCCTTTTTAAAAGTATTTATACTCTTTAAAGTTGAAAAAATACGTACTTTCGTCAGGATTCCCTAATTCTCTGTTTATTTGTTGTATTTAACGTTATTATTGTTTTATTTACTATTTTGGAACTATTTTAAGCCGTAAATTAGTAGTTTTTGGCGTAGTTTTACAACCACACGGCGGGTTCAAACGATAGCCAGTCTTTCTGAAAGATGAGGCCGATTAAAGAGCGGAGGTCCTGCCACGAACCTGTGAATCTTAGCCTGTTTCGTTTTAACGGGGCTGCTTTGATTCGCAGGTCTTTCGCTTTCGTGGCGGGACCATTTTCACAGCATTTTTGACGATCTGTACCCGCCATGACCGAATTTTTCACGGCATTATTGATTTTATCGATTTTGTTCTTCTATTTTCGTGTTTCTTTCTTTCAATTTTTTTATATTTTTTTAGTGAAAATGTCCCGCACAGTAATCCTCAGCAAGGTTCCGGCAGCCTTCGACATATCGCTTCTGGATTTCCGAAAGGTTTTCTTTTGTAATTACTTGGAAAAATGTGATTTTCAGGAGCAGTACGGTGTGGAAATCGAGGTGAGGGAAGCAGAGGCCTTCGACAGATCCAGCGAGGGAGCTGAGGAAGAGGGGAGAGACGGCGCTGAGGGAGAGAGAAGCCAGTCTGGCGACGAAGCCAGCTACCGTTCGGCGAGTGGCGTAAGTTTTCCCTCTTTTTTTCTATAGTGTTATCACAGGCCGGCTGTTTTTTAACCTTTTAAAAAGAAATCACGCCTTCCCGTCACGAAACTTCGACGAATCTTCCAACACGGTGTGTCCCGAGCGGCGGTAGCCAATGTCCATGGCAAAATGCCAGAAAATCGCCGCATTCAATGGTTCTCGACGCGATGTGCCCAAACGTTCCAGAATTTGCCTGTTGACCGTCGTTTTCTACCAATATCAACAGCTGAATTCTGGGACAATCGTGTCGGGACCATTAAAATCCGACCTTCTACCTGGCACTTTGCCAAGGACGTCCGGCACAGCTTCTCTACTGCGGCTAATTAGATTGCGGGATGCACCGTGACAGTGGAAGAGAAAAGTAAACTTTAAATTTTGTATAGGCATCGCCAAAACTACTTCGACTTCCGATTCCGCCACAAGATTTCAATGTTTTAATTAGAAATTTGCAGGATATAGCATTGTTTATTAAATACTCAGGCAATAGTTAGAAGCCAATTGGTGGAAGCAGCTTTGGCGCTGAGTATAGCAATCGTGAATTTATTTTTATCTTTTTTTCTAATCATCACGCCTTCCCGTGACGAAATTTTGACGAATCTTATAAAATAGGCGGGTCAAATCTGAGGGCCGGCCCGGGCACAAAATTTTGGAGACCGGCCCGAACCTGAAAAACAGTACATAATCGGGAATTTTGAGGGCCGGCCCGGATCCGATTCTTCAAAGCTCGGGTCGGCCCGTTGCCAGCTCTGGTTCATACCTACTATTTATTCTACCGTAACTTAATTATTTCTCAGGGGTGGACGAAGGCCGGCCCTATAAGGTTCAGGGCAGAAGGCCCCGGTCCGGCCCGTTGCCAGCTCTGCCTGACCATGGGTGGCAGTGGGCCGGCCCCGATTTTGCCCATTCCTGGGCGTGACCGCGGCGCGCCTAGAAAATATCAGAATTAACCCCTGGATGGCTTAAAGGTTTTCTTGTGTAATTACTTGAAAAAATGTGATTTTTCAGGAGCAGCAGATCGTGGCAGGACCACCGCCCAGCGTCGACAGGGTGCAGGCCGTCGAGGAAGAGGGCAGCGAGAGCAGCGGAGGCGTTGAGAGCGAGAGGAGTGAGGTCTCCCACTCGAAAGACGAAGCCGGCGAAGGATCGGGCAGTGACGTAAGTTTTGCCTCTTCTTCTTTTTTTATAGTGTTCTCACGGGCCGGCCCTCGACTGTCGTGACAATAGAAGAAAAGTAAATTTTGTATCAATTGTGAATTTTTTAACTTTTTAAAAACTTCCCGTGACGAAACTTCGACGAATCTTCCAGCACGGTGTTCCCTCGCGACAGAGGCCGACGTCCTTGGCAAAATGCCGGGGGAAATCGGCCGGATTGAATGGGTCCCGACACGATGTATCCAAAAGTTACAGAATTTGGCTGTTGACCGTCGTTTTCAACCAGTATCAACAGCTGAATTCTGGGACGACCGTGTCGGGACCACTAAAATCCGAATTTCCACCTGGCACTTTGCCAATGACGTCCGGCAGTGTTTCTGTACTGTGGCTAGTTAGATTTCGGGATTCACCGTGCCAGTGGAAGAAACGTGATTTTTTCAATTTTGTATAGTCTTCGCCGAAACTTCTTCGGGCAATTCCGCCACAAGGTCCCAATGTTTCAGTGTTTTAATCAAAATTTTGCGGGATATAGCACTGTTCATTGAATACTCAGGCAATGACTAGAAGCCAAATCGGCCGAAGTAGCTTTGGAGAGGAGTGTAGTAATCATGAATTTTTTGAACTGCTTTTTAAACAAATCATGACTTCCCTTGACGAACCCGATATTTCATGGCACTGTTCGGCCCGCTGCCAGCGCTGCCTGAACAGGGGTGGCAGTGGGCCGGTCCTGAGCCCTGAGGACATTTGTGCGAACTTACAAAATTTGAATTTTCGTAATTGTATTCGATTTTTTTTTAAAAGTTTACTAGTAAATCAGACGCTTGTATTAAGAACTAAAAAATAATCTTTTTCCTAGACGACAATGTTGTGAAATGATTAAAACCAACATAATAATTATACTTCCTCATACCTGAACGCGTAGTATTTGAGGTACCTACGTTAATATCCGCAGGAGGGCTTTTTAATGTAAAAATTTAACGGACTGCGGCTTTGGGCATGACAGTGTGTCGTTGCAGGACCTGTGCTGTCTAGGTGTGGGCCGGCCCTCTTTCATCATAAAAATCGTAATGAATTGTTAATTATGCTACTAAAAGGCGCTTTGGACACGAAAACCACGAAGCTGCTTTTTGGTTACATCATAACAATGGGCTACAGTAATTCTGTGGCCAGTCGGTTTTCGGAGGGTAATTTTCGAAGTTCCCGCCGGGGGCGATACTAGGGATCACCAAAATTTGTAAGTGTATCTTCCTGCTATCTACCTCAGGGCTCAGCGACGGCCCCAGGGCCGGCCCTATTTCGGGGTGGGCAAAAAATATTTTTTTAAAAAAACCTACCTAAATTTACCTTTCGGCCCGTGAGAACGCCGTACAATTTTTCATTTTGAATGTTTTATTTTGCTTTTTTTTCAGAGTGACGGAAGCGCCCAGAGTGAAGAATCCGCCTCGGCCCGCAGTGTTTCGTCGGATCGACCCCTTTCCGAAATCGGCCCGGCCACCAGTCGCGTAAGTCTTTACTCTTCGGCTGAGGGCCGGCCTGAGTTCCAAAAATACTCGGCCCGGGCCAAAATTTATAAAATCTAGAAAAACGTTTCTCACTATATGAGAAGAACCCCGTTTTTCGCCATTTTATTTAAATATTTTCTTCCACAAATCTTTTTTGGCTTTTTCAGAGCGCTTCGGCGACGAACTCCATCGCATCGATGCTGGGCTCGTCTTATGAACCGGTAATTCCCAATAATTGATATTCTTTTTTTTCATTTCAGGTGATACAGGACTCGGCCCTGTTGGAACTACCGCCCAACATACACGCCAACATTGCCAACGGGGTTGGTTTTTTTTTTTTTTTTTT
>JYHL01003554.1:0-10368 GCA_000934875.1 Oscheius sp. MCB
CCTCTGGCTCTCTCTCTCTCTCTTTCTCTCTTTTTATACGACACAATCTACGCAGTGAAAGCCAGTCCAGAATGTGATTTTCTTCGTTTTTGATTTACTGGTTCCTAATCATCTCTGGGGGCTCGAGAAGAGGGGCGTCCGACTCCTCCACCGACTGCTCCATTGCCTTCTCACTTCTTCTCATTGCTACACGAGCACTTCCACCACTTCCAACACATCTGCTCCTTTGCTTCTACCTCCTACTGCGACTCGTCCTGTAAGGCTCGGTAATTGACAAACTAAGTATGTAGAACAAACCTTCGCCACCGGATATGATGGACACTCCATGATTCTTGGGGTGGGCTTCTCTTTCCTGAAATTGAAGTATCTTTTAAAAAGGTTTTTGAAAACCCACCTACCCTGTTTGTATGATTTCCTGAACTCTTGATCATTTTCCGTCAATCATGTTCCCACGTTGTCTGTGTCGAGCTTTCCGATCTTGATCTTCTGGCGATTCCGGCTCTGACTCTTCCTCTTCTTCTCCTGTAACTAAGGGTCTTCTGGGTTTTGGACACAATTACATAGTGTTTGTTCCTACAGTAACCAATTAATTAATCAAGGACATTTTGGCCTGTGCTCCCCTAACTTATCTTTCGCAAACCGGTGTGTCACAGAATTTGTTGTAAGCCTAACAATGGTTCGACAAAACTATTTTCATACTCAACATTTTTTAGTTCTGAAACAAGACTAGAAACTTTGCTGAATTGTTGCTAAATTGAATCTAATTTTTTTTTTGAATTTTCTGCGCCTTTGTCTTCCTCCGTCCCTGCGTCTTTGTGACCATAGCTTTACGTAAACATCTTTCTGTGTCCCTAGCTCTCTGTTTATCTCTAATTGTCTCTCTCTGCCTATAGCTCTATGTATGTGTCTCCATTCGTCTCACTGTATCCCTAGCTCTATGTATGTCTTGTTGCTTGTCTCTCTCTACCTTTATTTTATCTCTATTTGTCTCTCTCACTGTTAAACTGAAACATTCGATAATCAGGGAATGTTAGCAGCTAGTTCAACGAAGTTTCTTTGGCGGGAAGTATAACAGTGTCATTATTACGCAAAGAGTGTCATTATTACGCAAAGGGTTACTACTTCTAGCTTCTAATGAAACCCGCGAGTGTTTCGAAACATCGAAAGTAAATTAAACATCAATTATATTACTCTTCTACTGTGACACTACAGTATCCCCGCCTATAGGAAAAAAAGTCGGTTACAAGTCAATCGGAATACAAATCAAAACAGAACAAACCAACCTTGATATATCCCTTCATTCTCCACCGGCTCTGCAACTGTAGAGCAACGTTGTCTTTAGCTGTCTTTACAATGTAAAGCATTAATGCCACATCATTGTCGTCGGTTTTCTGAAAACAAAAAACTCAATATTTTAGGGAAACAATACCAACCACGTGTCATTAGTCCTCCTTGCCAACCGCCGGTCACTTCATAGTTCAATAATTTTGAGAAAAAAATTGTCGAGTGAAGTATGCACTAAATGAAAGAATATTTTGGTACTTATAACCATGCAGGGTACTTTAAGGTCAAAGACGATAAAAACGAAATAGGAAAGTGAAGAAAAAATAAAATTTCAAAGGAAATGCGGGGGGGGGGGTCCGAGACATTCTTTGAGAAAGCCCTACTATTAGTGGAGAAGCTTTTTGAACAACGAGCGGCAAAGAAAAATGTTTAAGTTTTATGATTACATAGGTGCTTGGATAGACGGCTGCGGCAGAGTGACAAATGGATGCGAGTGTCCCGGCGATCAGTGTTTATAGAATAGACCGTATCCGCTCCCTTTGGATGAGTCACGACGAGAGTTGGAAGATCCAGACATGGTGAAATATAAACTACCATTGTCTCTCGCAGATTTTAGAAATTATGAAAGCTGACATGCCTGACATTATGCAACAACATGTAACCGTGGGGAATCTATTGGAAGATGCGAAAGAATCTAGGCCCTCTTTGAGCTTTCTGATTAATCTTTAATGATGTAAAGTATGAAGTAAAAAGTGATGTTTAAAGCGGAAAAGGCGGCCACGACAGGGCGTCAAATAGCATACGAGTGTCAGCATTGTTATAGTCTGTGCCAATCGTAGTCCCTTCTTAATTACGCTATAATTGGGGGATACAGTAAGGTTTTGCGTCGCAAAGAAAATGCGGCGCTGATGAAACTTGAATAATTAATAAAATATAACTCAGCAATCGAACCTGACACATGCGTCCGCTGATTGATTGGCAGGGGAACTCGTTACCGACTGCGCTATGGTGGCGCCCTTGGCATGGCACAGCGTCGGCGCCTTTTCAAGCTGATCCTCGTTTTCAAACTCACTCCCACGCGTCATTAGTGAGTTGTCACTACATGAAAGATAATGAAAAATTAAATGCCTACAATGTTTTTAGACCGGAAAGCGGGGTTTAGAAAATTGGGGAAAGGGACCGGCCTGCGTGACGGGCCGACTGTTCGGGAAAAAACAAGCAGTGCCAGAACACCGCAGGGACGTCTAGTTTTTGTCCCTTGGCACCGGTAAATCTTTTGAGAAAAAAAGAAAAAAAGAGCAAAACCGAAGTAGGATTGGCGACAACTATAAAAAATTATATAGGGTAGTACGAATTCCCCGAATTATGCTATTTTTCCACATCAACAACGTTTTGAAGCAAAAATAAATAAATATGTTTTTTGTAAAGTTACTTTTTTTTAATTTAAAAAAAAACGGACCGGCCCGCTTCCCAAATTTTCTCGGTCCGGGCCAGCCCGAGTTTCGGCCACCCTTGCTAAAGGCCGGAAATTTTGAGGGCTGACACCATGCCGGCTCGAATTTTTAGACACTGGGCCGGCTCGGCCTGTTGCCAGCCATGAATAGGGCCGGTCCTCGTCACCTTGTATTGATATAGTTTCCGCCACAATCAAAACTCACCGATTCCGTAGCGACAATCACTCCGTCCCCCACCGCCGTCTTCAACGCGGGGATCAAGTCCTTGAGACTAGCAACAAATCCATCCCGGACTTGAACGTGGTAGACGAGCTTGTCATCGGGCACACGAATGGTGGTGAAGTGGCTGGGAGCGAAGTAGGAGAGCTGAATGCGGTTCTTCCGACGGAACTCCTCGAATCCTCCAAAGGGGTCTCCCCCGGGCCGAGGAGGAGCAGGAGGGTTCAGGGCCTTCTCAATCTTCTCCTTGACGTCCTGGTTGGCGGGGAAGATGAGCAGCGGAGACGGGCTCTGAAAAGGAGAGATTTTAGAGAGAGAGAGAGAGAGAGAGAGAGAAAGAGAGTCCACTCACCTCGAATCCGTAGAAACGGGAACTAAAACGCGAAAGCTTCTCAGTGGCGGCTGGCAGAGTAGGAGTGATGTCGTGGAGGTGTCCCAGCATGTGGAGAGCGAGTTCGGACAGACTGGTCTCCTCGTTGACGGCGAAGAGCGCAGCGGCCTTAGCCTCCCAGCCACGATGATTCGAGTTTAGAGCGATGAATTTCTTCTTTTCGTCGTCGGACACCGGCTTGCTCAGGAAGAAGGAGATGTACATCTGGGCGTCGTGCAGTTCTTCGCTGTTGAGCATCTGAAAATGAGTAATTTGGTTTCTTTCTTCTACACGTCTCGACAACTTCCGGCTATTTTTGGAGTAAAGGGGGCCAGTGCCAAATTACCGTCACCCCACGTCTAATCGATCACAATTTGCTTAACAATTCCTTATCATAGATGTACTACGGCATTTTCTCTCGTTTTCTATGTATGTCACCCCACCTTCCACATTGACGGCCCAGTTGGCAGGAAGCAATGCATTGTTGACTCACATCTCTAAAGGATAAGTCCCAGTCATACCGAAGGGGCCTATTTTGCGATACACCTACCTTATTTAACAAAAATACCCTAAATCCAAAGTTGCGAAGGCCCTACCACCGCGAACTGCGGTCTTTGGCCAGGTACGGTCCAGTCACACCGGGAAAAGTGGCCGTGGGGGCTCATTTTGCGACAGTCCTCTCTATTATCAAAAAAAATCTCATACATTTGCGACAGCCCTGCAGCGCTTGACCAGGCATGGTCCCAGATTAGCTAGATGTGGGGAAGGAGAGGTATTTTGGGACAGTAACCGCAGGTTCTGTTTTTCGTCAGCTCCTATTTTTTCTTCAAAAATGTGTGATGGATGTGCCACTTTTGCCCTGAAATAAAGGGGGACTACCCCAAAGGGTTGAGATGTCAACAGATCGCTTCTACGAAAATTAAATCGATAAGGGACGTGAATCACAGCCTAAATCACAGCGGGTCTATAAGTTGTCATACCCACCCGTAACTTTCGGGGGCTGAAAATGGGTATCCCCCCTTAACTTTCGGCATTGAGAGCCGCTTTTTGGGCCGGCCTTATCTGGGATTTTTGGGTCTTCCGCTTTTTTGGGCCTTACCCGGCCCCTCTTTCCGCTTTTTTGGGCCTTATCTGGTCCCTCTTTCCGCTTTTTGGGCCTTACCTGGGATTTTTGGGGCTTCCGCTTTTTTTGGCCTTATATGGCCCCACTTTCCGCTTTTTGGGCCTAACTGGGCCCATTTTGCGGTCTTATCTGGTCCCTCTTCACACCTCGGGAGGGTCTATCAGTTGCCGTACCAACCCTTAACTTTTGGGGGCTGAAAATGGGAACCCCCTTTAATTTTCGGCATTGAGAGCCACATTCCGCAAAAATTGTACCTAATCCCCCTTAACTATGTGATTTTCTTAGCTTCTACCCCGCTTAACCTGGGAGTGGCCGACAACCCCATTGGTTAGGCACAATTGTTACGGAATCCAATCCTCAATATCCTAAGTTAACGGTTACACAACTCCAGTCCCAAACGTTATCGTTAAGGTTTAACATCAAGGTTGGGTAAGGCTACGGGAGATGCAACTGGAGGACCCACTCAACCCATGAAGTGAATATTATATCGTTGGCCCTGGTCGGCCCAGCCCCGTAAAAATCAAAATCTCCAAAACCTCACCTCCTCAACGCCATTGGGATTGTTAATAATCGATCGGCAGGGAGGGTCAGGGTAGGTCAACAGACGCAAGGCCTAAAAGCGCTCATACTGTAATTCCAGGTCTCCACCCACCGCGTAGGCCCTCAGTCTCTCCGGGCAGTCCATCTTGCCTTCCGACGACTTGGTAACCGAGCAAACCAGCTTCTGGCAATCTCCTCCGTTCTGAAAATCACTTTTATCATCATTTTTTCCATTCCGGACCGGTCTGAGACATAAAAATAACAAAAACTCACACACTCTAGAGTGCTGTCCTTCTTCTTGGTCCTCTTGGTGGGTACTTCTGCACTACCAACTTTGAAGAGGACCGTCGGCACGCCACCGAAGTTCATGGAACCGGCTGCGGCTTCCATCTGCTGGGTGAACTGTTGCAGAAGAGCCTGAGGCGGAGGAGGAGCCACGTCGGCGAACGATGGCGGCGCCGGCCCCTCGCTACTGTAATCATCCGTGTCACCATAGCTGTCGTCGTTGTCATAGTCATCATAGACATAGGCGGGATCGACGCTTCCCGGGTTACTCGGGTCCACATCGACCTCTGCGTTGACAACCGCGCCGCCAGTTTGCGTCAGATCAAAGTCCCCGTCATCGAAATAGTCGTAGTCGCCGTACTGCGTGGAGTAATCGTAACTAAAAGGTTGCGATTACACAGAGCGCGGACAACGAGCATATACTCAAGGCACGGATGGACTTGGTAGGAAATAGAAAGTAGGAGAAGTTTAGCTCAAAATAGAGGTGTAATTTATAGAATTCCAAAAGCTTTAAGGAACAGTTATGAACCTTTTTAAAATAGAGAAACAGTGATATTCATGATCCACACTTAAATTAAGAAGTGAAGGTCCCTAATGGTCCCTTGAAGATAAAAACAGGTCGCAAATAGCAGTCGGTCAAAATAAGATCGATAAATGGGAAGAGTTTAGAAGTTTAGAAAATTGTCGCTTAAAACAACGGAGGTTACAAAATTTTATCATTTATCACCAATTCGGTAAAATATAACATATTCGTAAACAATTCATGTTTTAGGAACGTGGAAGTACGTGTTAGGAAGGAGATGGGATACAATTGATGCTGATGGTGTATACTGCACATTATGGCTTAGTTTGAACTGCTTTGCACAAAATATGGCATAGATTAACATCCACCCCTAGGTTGAGGGAGGGGGAGAGAGGCGCACGGCCGGAATTCTTAGCGCAAACGTCCAAAAAGGGGTTAGGGGGCTGCGCATTCCAAGGGGAGGGGTACCTTGTTAATCTATGAAATATGGTGGAGATTGGTTCTGTTAGAATGCTATAACATTGACTGCGCTTGTCTACTGAAGGAGGGAGGGGGCACTGCTAGATTTCTTTCTATTTTGGGGGGGGGGGGCAGCTAAGAAAATCTCATTGTTAAGGGGTTACGCAACTTTCAGCCCGCGTGGTTACGGAAAAGTATGGCAACTGGCGAAGCCTTCTGGGCTATGATTTGAACTATTATAAGCACAGAATTTTTGCCGTAATCATCGCTGTCAACCCAAGGATCCGGATGAATGGTAATATGCGCTACTTCGAATAAATGCTCTCGCGTGGCATGGTATTTGATCCCATTAAGGCTGTCTTTGCAGTTGTTTGGTCTGTGGTTTCGCGGTGGCTGATCTTTCGATTTCCCCCGTTACCCACAACGGGAAGATACGTGTTCGTCCGATAGTAAACATACCCAATAATAATGACTGAGCGATAAATGCCAAAAGCTGGAGAAACTATGATTTACAGTTTCCACCCAGGAGCAAATTTTTTGTCATTTCACCATGTTTGTTTGATCGTTTGCTCTCCGCGGACACCCTTCTCTAATCACGGTCTCTGACCTTCACAAACTTCACGAATCACAGCGTTGATCCCGCCCCTTTCGTCATCAACCGCCGTGCTATTTACAGCTTCCTCGACCGTTATGTCGCTGACACTGCACGGAGTAACCGACACGCTGTCTCCAGAAAACGAGAAGGTAATACAGACAAATTTTAAAGGACTACGCTTTCACAGTACGCAGCGGCTCTGGAAATCGCCGGTCGCGCCTTCGAAGAGACAGAGAAGCTGTTCACCGACCCCGCATATCTCGACAAGGCCGGGTGGAGCAAGGTTTGTTCCGTTATAGAAATTTAAATAGGGATGTAAAGCAACAACAGCTCTTTTCTGCTCTCATTTTTCTACTCCAAAAGTTTGCTATCGAGGGCTGGCAAATGGGCCGAGTTCAGAGACAAAATCCCGGAAAACACTACAAAATCGGAAAACATGAACGAGCAAGCAGGTCGGGCCGGGCACGATTTCTTTTAGAAATCGGTCAGGCCTGCCCTCCTCTTGTATTTGCCCGATTTCGTATGAAAGCTTTCACTGCTTCCAAAACTGGCTTATTGAAACCTAAAGGGCAGTTTTTGTCATTCCAGGACGCATCCAACAATGAGGGAGACACTGTTTACGCCAAACACACGCCCAAGGGCAAGATGGTCACAGTTTCTGTGAGTTACTTCTTTTTTTAATTTCTGAATTCTACATATAAAGTTATTGTTTCAATGTGCCTTGTATGCTGGAAAATTTAAACACAAAAAACTACAATATGGCAAGTTTAGACAGAAGCCCTGGGAGATGTCGATTTCGTGATGCAGGAGATATGGAAAGGCGCCGAAACCATGCCCGAGTGGAACAAAAACGTCAATTTCGTCTCGACCATAGCCCGTCCGACAGAGCACTTTGATATTATTACGGTGGGTTCTAGAAACGAAAAAAGCTCGAAATATAGTCTTTATAGAAGTCTAATGAAGTGAAAGGTACCTGTAGTGGTTTAGTGGAATCTCGGTAGGAAATACTCAGGATTCTGCGGGTTCAGAGAGACAGCTTTTTTTCCCAGAGATAAATAGCTGTCTTTCGGACTTCAATTCAAAAAGATCGTTGAATTCCTTTTCAGTACGGAAGCAACGATGTTTTAATCGTGAGTGGGCGAGACTTCGTCTGCGCTAGGATATACCGCCGTACCCAAGAGGGCTACATCATGGCTTCAAGGAGTGTCGAGCTAGCCGAGTACCCGGAAGTCGAAGGAAAAGTCAGGTTGGCTTCAAATAGTTCTCTCTCTCTCAAGTCGTGTTGATTTCAGAGCTGAAATCGTTCTGGCCGGCGCACGTTTCCGGGCCCATCCCACCAAGGCGAACACCACCTTTATCGATGTGGTGTCGCAAGCTGACATCAAGGGAATGCTTCCCCGTCTTCTGGTTAATCAGGTAAACATTTAGAGAGGGGTCGAGGGATAGAGAGACAATGAAGTCAACTCTCTTTTCCAGGTTATAGGAAAAATTATGTTGATGGACATCGAGATGAACAGGCAGCACTTTGCCGAACTGGCCGCCAAGAACCGAGAGCCCTCAGCCGAAGACTGTTTCAAATGAGCTGTCATATTCCCCCTCCATTTCACACTTTTCTCAATAAAACAACATGTCTCGGGCAGAGAGAGGTAGCTTCGGGCAGGAATAATCACTTCTATTCTAGCATTATATCGTTTTTTTTAATTATTTTGGTAGTTTTCTTCATTTTACCCAAGGGGTTTCCCCCCAAATGTAGCTCCAGTAGCTGTATGTGGCCAAAGGGGCGAGGAGGTGTTGCGAATTGTAATGTTGTTGTATGTTGTGTGTTGTAATGGCCGGCGGTCCCGAAACCAATCAATACAAGTTGATTGATTTTACATTGGAATCAAGCTACAAATGTTTAGTCACGCAGTTGTACAAGTTTCTAGCTACGCAGTTGCACTTACGCTCGCAACTACTCATTCCCCTCTTGCGAACTTTTCTTTAAAATCATTTTTTTAATGCAAAATCGCCCACTTGATTGCTGAATATTCATACTCTTCCACCCAGTTAAATAGATATCCCAGTGTTAATGCTTTTAAAGTATGCTATTCTCCTTGTATCGTGCATAAATTTGCCAAAAAAGATGTAGAAAAATAAGTGCAAAGAGGGTAACACCAATAGTGATTCGATGTTGACCTACTGACACATTTTTTTAAATTTCAACTAAACAAGTTTTTTTTACAATTGCCAACGTTTGACCATATTTTTCTACTTCCTACCGCCTACCAATCCACCCATGTCCGTGAAAATAAGCAAAACGTACTGCAGAGCAGCGGCGTCTCCAGGCCAAATCTGCTTCTCCTCTCCGTTCAGAAGCCTGACGATCTGGTAGCCTTCGTCGCTGTTGGAGACAACCGATCCAACCACGTCCACCATCGGTGCGTCCTTATTCTCCTTGGTCTCCTTCAACTTGACGTCACATCCCAGCGGGAATCTGAACAATCAAAAGTATTCAGCCATTTTTAAAAGCAGAAACAGAGAAAAATTGGGATAAATACCTCTGGAGAGGATGGCGGTAGAAATCGAAGATTCCAACTTCCTCCTCATGGGTGAACTGGTACTTGAAGAGGGCCTTGCGGGAGGTGCACTTGCGGAACCAGCGAACTGTCAACAGGCGCTCTTCTTCAAGGATAGAGGTGACCAGACCGAAGTCGGAGAACATCGACTCTGAAAACGCAGTTTTAAACTTGGCTTTGTGGGAAGATATTTAAATAAAGTTTTAAAAACAGATAGCGTAAAGTTAGCACCAAGGTGGACAGTTTGCAATTGCAGCAGCTACAACTACCGGCCACATCGTCAAATTTTCTGCCCAAGCAGGGTCTACAGAAATGGCAACAAAGGTATAAAATCTAGATTTTTTTAAACGACTATACAGTAGCAGCGATTACGGTAAGGTTAGCCGTCTTGTGACCTAAGTATCTAGCACGCCCTGAAAGCGTTGACTGTAAATTTTTGAACTTCAATTTGAATATGCTCTTTACTGGTTAAAAGAAGTACATGTTATCGCAATATGGGAGATTCACATTACTCACCGGCACACCTTAGGAACCAAATGAACTGATTTTTAAAAGTTTAGCCCAGTATATCATAGAAAATAGGGAAAATAGAGGGATAGACCTCTCCTTCACGAAAAGTGAGGAGGGTAAGCCGTTTCTAAGCCCCCAAGCGAGGGAGATAACCCATTTTCCGGGCCCTGGCCGGCCCGGTCACCAAAATTTTGAGCCCGGCTCGTCCTCGATAGCTGCACAATCTCATTAAATTTCGTGGGTGTTCTACCATAATTCCTGCCAACTGGTCCCAAATGACGTTATTTTGACCGTTGGTGCACCCGGCCTTTGTAATATTTGCTTGTAAAGGCACAGGACTGTTATGGTCTGCGGCGGTAATCGAAACGCAACAGCTGACAAAAGCCGCAACCACGTAGCCTATCTGTCTAGCAACGCCGTCTCTGTCCAGTGCCTCATTGGCTCAGTGGCA
>JYHL01003691.1:0-10172 GCA_000934875.1 Oscheius sp. MCB
ATAGTAAGCGCATTACCTACAGGTCTGAAAACGCTGACTCAGTCTCCCTCAGTTGGACTCACTATCAGTCTTCGAAAATACCTTTTGAAGAAAGAGAAATTCCATTAACAAAAGCGCAGTGATCCTCCCCCCCCCTTTTTTTTACAGATCTCACATCCACATGTTCACCTTGGCTTAGATCGTTTTTCCTAAAGTTTTAAGAATAGAAGAAATTCCACTAACAAGTGACAATAGAATAGATTTCTTTGTAAATTAACAAGAATGTATGTGCCAGTGTTTTATTGTTCATAGGACAATAACAACTGTAGCTATATCAAAAAGTCTTCATCAATCTTGGTCCTCAGTTGGACCCTCTGTGTGTTGTTCATCCCTCGGGCGACCACTTCGATTCCAGCCACCAGTTCAATGTCCCTCAGACGACAGGAGTAGTACCGTAGCAGCTCTACTCCCTTCTAAACTTGTGATCTATCATCACATGGTGAATGCAACCAACCAAACAGTTGGGGTCGGTCTCCATGACGGGGAAGGCGAAGGAGCGGGAATCCAGCTGATCGGGAGAGGCGCAGGACAGTCCATCAGTCGACCAACGGTTGCCACGGCAGAAGAGGAAAAGGCGGAAGAAGTGAGACGGCGGCTGGCTGCAATGGATTCTTTCTGACAGCCACCGGAACTTCACCTCTGGTCAGAATCCGCCAACCCGTCCCTATTGCGATCAACAGCAGTTCCACTGAGTACTACAATCCTTCCGTAGTGTTTCAGAAGAGCAGAGAGGAAGTTGTCCAAAGCAGAGAATACTTCTGAAGACAGAGGGAATGCAAATTTTTTGGTTGATATCACCTACCCTTAACAAAAACTCCGGAGAAAGAAGAGCGAAGGGAAATCAAATCTACACTTGGATCAGCTGCCAACGACACAGCTTCATTCGAACAGATTTCATTCTCCACAGCTACCATACACCTTGGCTTCATTTTACGGTCAATCACTTCGACTACCCCTCTAGTCGTACCTAAACAACCTTATCTCTTGTGACTAAACAACCTTACCATTAAAGCGTAACACACCCTTTCCACACAAGGTTTCTGCCGTTTCGTAACAGAATCCATTGGAGGAGAAGAGTTCGTCAACTGCCACTTGCACACAACTGTCCGATGGGGTGGAGTGGCAACAAACCTCCAAAGTGGGAGCAGAGGTACATTTCCTAAAACATAGTTTAATCTTCAGTTTACTCACTGAATCAGAGGAATTGCCATTTCATTTCGAATTGCGGCATTCTTCAGTGCAGTATCCATCGTTCCTAACGTTCCATTGCTTTTCACTGTGGTCGGATCGATTCCAACCAATTCTGTTTAAAAACGGGGATAGTCAGATGAGAATCCCATGCTCACCTAGCCATAGATTGAGGTATTCTATATTCTGGAAGGGAGGGAGTACGGTACCCTGGCTGAAGGAAGGTCCCATCGCGAAGAATGTGGTCTGTACGGCCTTTGTCAAGTAGTCGTAGCCGTGGTCAGCAACGATGTCTTTCGTGGAACTGAAAATGTCGATCTTGAAATATCAAAACATATTGATTGCACAAGTATAGGTTCAAAATTCCTCACTCAGATATGTAGACACCTGGCCGACCTTCAACGACCAACGGTGCGATTCTCGGACTGTTCGTGTGGTGAAGTCTCAATGGCCTCGTTTCCACAGTCGACAGGAGGAACTCTTTGTGGTTTTCCGTGCATTTCTTCGTCGCACTGGATAAAAATTCGTCTAAAATTTACATTTATTGCAATGACTTACACTTACCTATGGCAGGTTGTTCGGCGTAGACCATGGAAAAAGCTCCTGCCATAAACTGCTGTCTCTTCTTGATCAAATCATCAATTTGAATAATCTTTTGGATAGGTTCCATGCCTTAAACCCTCTGTTTACTAACCTAAAGTGAACCTACCGTGGTCAGATACAAAGGCAAAGTTTACACAGTTGAGGAGACCGTCATCAGCCATTTTTTGGAGGAATCTGTCTACCGCACCGTCCAGTTCCGTCACCGCATCCCTCAACTACTTTTAAATTTGCAGAATTCAACTGTGAGCTACCCTGTGATCCTTTCCATATTCCTCTCTACTTTTGTGAAACCTTCCTCTATGTCCACTACGATCAGGTTCGTGGAAGTAAGTGAGGATAAGTCCAGGACGCTCGCTTTCCGGTAGAAGAAGAAAGTCTCTGATCTGGAAAAGTGAGACAGTTAAAAGGAATTTACAAGTCTTTACTTACAGTATCCATTCGTTCCTGGAACGTAATACTGGAGTTGTACTCGACCGAGTTACAAGGGTGGTCATGGTTATTGAACGTCGACAACGGCCACAGGAAACACTCGGCCTTGCCTCCAGTCAGTCTTTGGTAGATGCTCCAAAGCTACATCGAAGTTAATCAATATCAATCGATAAGCTCACCGGTTCTCCCAGGAAGTACTTGTCATTTTTCGTACTTCCTATCGACTCGATCCCTTCCGGATTGAGCTCCTTGTCCCAGAATCTGTTGCTGACTGAAATGTTTTATAGGAATTCTCTCTGTGTCTCTGTATCTCTCACCTATTCCACTGCTCTCTCCGTACAGTCCGGTGACAATGGCGTAGTGGTTGACAAATGTGTTGCTAGGGTATATGGGGAACACCTTCTCCGCCTTGATCCCACAGTCTCCAATCTTCTTGATCCACTTCACCCATCCTGGCTGTTCTAGGTAGTCCTTACTGAAGCCGTCGAAGGAGATGAGCACCAAAGGAGGTTTGGAGTATCTGAAGTTCCATACTTACAATTAGAGCATAAAATAGTCTCACCCGTTCAATGAACATTTGGCCGAACACGTAACATTGTCTGTCCATTTGTGAGTGTGTTCCTCCACCTCATGTCTTTTTTTAAAACTATGGAACCCCTGAAAATGAAAATAAAAAAGAAAACGCCTGTTCCAACCACTGCGAAGACGACGAGAACTACAAAAACGGAGAGCGCGACCCAACCGTAAGATTTTTTCTCCTTCACCGGTTGTGCTTTCTGTAACTTCAAGGTATAACAATCAATTGCCAAATCACCTTTGTTATCCTTGCAGGCGGAATTCCCAGTTGGCTTGGAAATGGAGGGGGTTGACACTGGTTTGGAAGATCCATCTCTCCTTTCAAGCAGCCGTACTCGACTGTCACTGAGAAGAGAAGACAAATGAGTGAAATAGAAAAATGTGGAAATTAAATAATAACCTAATTAGCTCCGACGATCACAACTTAATTAGCTTACAAAGCTGTCATTGAAGACATACATTAATTAGAATAAAGATATTTAGTATACTGTAAAAAGAGGTGGAAATTCTCCGCCGGAAACTGAATCACTTTACAACATCCATTAGTTATTGCGTAGCCGCGCCGCAAGGACTGTATAGTAGACCTTCCGACACTACCTATTAAGAGTTTAAGTAAACCGGCTGCAGTCCTGCATTTGAAGACCCTAAGGGATTATTCATATTTATTAGATTTTAAGGGGTTCTGAACTTCTAGCATAAAACAGACATATCTGCGGTAAAAATATCTGTTAGAGGCAAAAGAGGATCTCTTCTGTCTTAGCCGTCCTGTCTTAGCCGTCGCAAGAATGGAATCCTTCCAATTCATAGTCAACGTTCCAGTTATCCTCTGTTGAATAAGAGTATTTATAGTGAAAGCAGTCTTTGACAGAGCATGATTTGCACATTCCTTGCATATGATTCGCGGGACAATAGCTATGCGGCATAGCCTATGCGTGTCAGAAACCAAAATACCCGTGCAAGGTAGGATAAGAAATGAGGTCGTGTAAACAAAGGAAAGACCACATTCAGTTCGGTTAAACACTGAAGTAAGCTAAGGTATTGTCGTTAAGATAAAAGGAAACAAAAGGAACTATAAGTCAAAACTAGGCATTTCCTCCCACTCTAATACGACAACTCTACAAAATACAATAGTTAAAACAATGAAGGAACAAAAGAACAAAGTGAGACGTCAATTTATCTCATTGCCGGTGCTTTATCACACAAGAAGAGGCCAATACTGCTCGAAATGAGTCGAGAGACCTTCTCGTAGGTCCCTAGGCGTCCTTTTTGTTCGTGTCCTACAGCTGCGTGGTTCCAGCCGTGCTCTTGTCATTCTTCTTCGCCTTCTTCGATTCCGGAGGGCCGTTGATCCCGATCGGGTCCGATTTGAAGAACTCGGCGCCCTTCTCCTCCCACTCCGGCAGCTTTCCGTTGGTCTTGCTCTTCTGAAAGTATTTTATTAAAGTTTCCCATACAACTCACAATCAGCTGAACCTTCTCCTTGGACTCCCAGTCGTAGGGGTCCCAGTGGTTCGTCTTGAGGCGGTTGAGGATGCCCACGAAGGCCTTGTGGAAAAGGCTGTAGTCGGGCCTATGGTAGCAGTCGAGGGTCCTCAGATGCATGGGGAGGGGGAGGATCTCGGCTGGCATGTTCTGGCACAGGATGCGGTCGTCCATGTTGAGCTTCATCACCTCCACCTGAATGCAATGCTTGATATGAAGAGAGAGAGAGAGATAGATAGAGAGAGAAAGAAAGATAGAGATAGAGATAGAGAGAGAAAGAGAGATAGAGAGAGAGAGAAAAAGAGAGAGAGAGAGAGAGAAGGAGAGAGAGAGAGGAGAGATAGAGATAGAGAGAGATAGAGAGAGAGGGAGGGAGAGAGAGAGAGAGAGAGAGAAAGAGAGTTCGAAGGAGAGACGAACAGAGAAATGAGAAAAGGGGACGACGGAGCATTGTAAGTTATTTTACTAGAATTAATAAAGAATTACTATTGAAAAACAAAACTTTAGAACATCCACGGTAACAATCAGCGCTTTAAGACGTTTGGGGCTCCCGGCACGAAACCTACAAAACATTCATTTTGTCCAGAACTGATTTGATTTTCTTGGACGTAGAAGAACAGGAGAAGAACTCTAATCGCTACGGACCCACTGTCCCTAGCAGAACTGTCCAAGTATGATACACAGTCGTTGCCCAAAAATCAATGTTTAAACATCAACAAATGGTTAACCAAAAAATAATTCGCAAGTTAAATAAATACCTATGCCATTGGCTTAACCTAACAAAATTAAAATGTTCACTCTTCTTGGAGTGTTAGGGAAATCTTTTCAACTGGAAACCCCTTTAAAATAGCCTGAAAGACAATAACCAGGATGGCCAGGGCTGGCATACCTGCGGGCCGGAGCAGCGCCTGGCTCAAAATTTTGGAGACCGGGCTGGTCCGTGCCCAGAAATACAAAATCGGAAAGTTAAGGGCTGAGCAGGGCCCCGATTTGTCAGAGATCAGAACCCCCTGGCCCGTTGCCTGCCGTGCCAATGAGAGATGCCCCTCCGCCTTTACGGGAAAATTCCTTTCAGTCACTTGTACTCCAGGCATAATTCCTCCGCTTTTACGGGAGAAACTAGTACCTTAACCAAATCCGACAATCACAATGCAACAACAAATAGAATCATCTGGTTGTCGAATGCATTCTCGAATGTGTAGGCCAATGGACTCGCGAAACCTGAAAGAATGCATTTTACTAGAATCAAAATGTGTAATAAAGTATTGTACGTTTGTTTAATGAAGTACTCCGATAGGAAACAGCATATAGTGAGCATTGAAATGGCAAGAATCATTTAATTTGGCAAGAAATCATCAAATTTTGCCGTGAAATGATTACGGGTAAAGTACCAACGTGAAATTAGAATACGGGGAAAACGCCAGCCCGAAATTAGAATACGGGCAAACTGCCAGCGGTGGATAAAACCTCACCTGCGGCGACTTCTCAGAAGATACTTCTCGGACAAGTTGATAACTCTGGAACTCTTCCTGTGCACCAGTTCGGAAAATTCTACTCTTCGGGCTTCTATTCTGTGCAAAGAACTGAAAATTAACATATATTTAGGCCATATTTCCTCCACATGTGGATCTCTTTTCAACCGTCGGAGTTCCGGAATTTACGATCAGAGCGAACAACAGTGCCCGAATGCGATCTCAATTCGAATCTGAGATTTGACGTCTCAACCAGGGACCGCTCATTTTCAACAGCTGAGGTAATTGGAGCTGAAAGAAATAGATTAATTCAAATCGAAAAAAAAACATTATATAAACTCACCAGGAGTAGGCTTAAATCCTTCGAAGACGGCAATACCTCCACAGATCGGGCTTCGCCTGCGGTGGGAGAAGCAGCTGAGTCAGAAGTTGCATAGGTGAGAGCATCTGAAAGTGTCAAATAAAACCCATTAAATCATAAATTTCGGCACGGAAATAGAGTTTGGGTTACAATCATATTTCTTGCCAAACTTTGGTAAGAAATTAGCATACGGTAGTTTGCTTCCAAAAAAACGGAACAAGAATTCCTCTCCAAATCCTTAAAGGGATGGGGTACCTGGTCCCACAACGATCCGTTTAACTGCCTGCGCACTCCTCTTTCACAATGCTGTTTCGCATGTAAAATTTTTCACATTTCAGTGTTCTAAACCCTCGTTGGTTAAATACGAGTAAAATTCCAACGACGCTTTAATGTCGCAGACTTTTCGTGGGAAACAGACTATCGCCAAAATGGGCGCAAAATTAGCACGCACAAACTTACTGGATGTGTTCTGTGGTGTCTCCTTGATTGTCATCAAAAGCGAAACGAAGGAGAACGAATCGGTCTCTGTTTCACGTTTAGATGAAACCAGCCGCATTGTAGTAGTGAACCTGAAACGTGTAGTCAAATGGGCAACTAGAGGAGACTTACCTCGTGTGAATTGAAAAGTCGCGTCTGTCCTCTTGATGATGAACACCTATGGTAGTAGATGAACAGCTTCCGATCCCGTTTTGGATCCCGTGACGACGGCCCAGTGTGGGAAAGTGCCAAGTGGGTGCTTCACTACTTCTTAGTTCTGAAAATGTGGACGGTTTCATCTGTTAAAAGACAAAACGCGACTTCAGCAAGGTAGCAGATGGAGTTCCAGCGACAACACAGAGAAATTGGAGATTATAGGTGATCTTCTTCGCCTCTGCTATAGAAAAAGTTACAAATGAAGCAACCTGTTCCTACTGTAATCGTCCTTTGTCGTTTAATTCTTCTGCTTCCTCGTCAACAGGTTCCGTCGTCGTATAGCTGCCAGACGGCTGTCAGCAGAAGCGAGTTTGTGAAAAGCCATATAATGTAGATAGAGGAGCCAGTGGAGGACTTGCCATGTAGAAAATGTGAGTCGATCTTCTTCTGCAACTCCTGGATACTCTGCGATGGGGCAGTTCATCTAGCGGTCACCAAAAGGCGAAGGAGAGATTCCACCTTATTTCGCTGTTGTTGGAGTACATTTTTAGGTAACTTGGAGTAGTAGCCCGAAGTCTGGAACACAGAATTCTTTTACCAAAGGAAACCCTACCTCGATTACTTCAGAAGCTGACAGGCGGCTGGCTCAAGGTAGGCCTCAACTGCTGACTTTTGTAGAAGAATGGGCACGGGGTTTTTTCCATATCCACCGCTGCGAGTTTCTTGTTCGGTTGATCAGGAGCCTCTTCGGATCCGCTGTAGAACAACTGAAACCACAGTCATATCAAAAAAGTTACAAATGAATCAACTGTTCATGAACCAACTGGTGTAACTGTCCACCATCGCCGTATTCTTCTGTGTCCATGTCGACAGGAGTTCAGTGTAGCTGGACGAGCGTCTTCTGAAGCTCCTGGATCCTCGGTAATAAGGCAGCATGGCGACTTTCATTTAGCGACGAAAGGACGCTGGACGTGGCAGGAGATTCCACGCCATTCAGCAGAGTAGTAGTCGTTGGCCCAGCATTCTGTTGATGAATCGCCGGCTCATCTACATCCACGTAGCCTCCACGTCAAAGTAGAATGTGGAGAAGTAGAAGCTTCTGGAGCGCTTGTGAGTGCGGCTGTGGTACGGTAGTTTCTTTAAAAAAGAGAAGTGAGTAAAATCCTGGGTGAGGAAACCTCTTGTCGTCCCGGCGTCTCCCTATCCTCTTGTTATTCAGTTGAGCTCCTTGTAGCCTCTGATAGGTAGCCGTCTCCTTGTAGTTTGTAGTCATCATCGTCGTCAGTCTCTCCAGTTGTCTCGCCAACATGAAAAAAAATCAAGATCGCATTTTTTAATCTCCAGGACCGAACCGCTCGCCCCGAACTCTTTGGACCAAAGGCTTTGGATTGCTCCAAATCCTTTGGGAGCGTCCTCCAGTGCCATCCTCGAGCCCCGAATACACGACAGACGACGGCGAACCGTACCAGCACCACCCGAGCGGGGCTCAGGTGTAGGTGTCTAGGCAGTGTCGACTCAGGGCTCAGGGCTTGCGGTTCGGTTCCCGGAGGGAAGAAAGTGGGAAACAAATAGTATCACCTTAGTTGTGAAGGAAGGAGAGGCACGGGAGGCACGTGAAGAGGGAAAATGGCGACGGAGAAGATAAAGTTGGAAGAACAGCCGGCCGGAGAGGGAGCAAAGGGGTGGAATGAGGGGAAGAGTGGCGGAGGATGATATTCTAATTATATGATTTGAGAACTTTCTGTTAACTAGCCAATCAGAGGCCGCCACCTGTACATTAATATGCTAATATGCTAATTTTGCTCACACGACTGAGTAAAGACGTTTGAGGCAGGTCCCGCCACGAAAACTACGACTATGTGCGTTTAACCGTGCGGCACACTGATTTTATTGATTTTTCCCGGAGAAAATTTTAAATTTCTTGTATTTGGCAGTGGATAACTCGTTTCGGTTTAGTTCTATTCTTTAAAGTTTAAAATGGTTATTACACATATTTATATTCTATTTTGTCAATTTTGGTCCAATATTTCCCTGTCACTGCTTGGTTCCGTAATTTTGGATTAAAATCGATCAGTCTGTCATTTCAGCATGTCTTCTGGAGAGGAGACCTCCCCTGTTATGGAAAACACCGTCGAGGTGTTCAAGGATGGAGGCGAGGAGAGGAGACAGTCCTTTAACCTGCCCACAATGACGGAGAGTAGAGGTGAGCTATCCTTTAATATTTCCACCATTTCCCTGTCTTTGTTCGAGGATATTTCGTGTTTTGCGTTTTTTTTTGTATGCAAATTACGTTTTTATATTAAAATGTGCATATTTTCAGGCGCTGTGGCCGAGAGTGGTGGTCCCGGAGGAACCCACCCGGATCGTGACACCCAGGTGTGTTTCCGGACCTTACAGTGGTAATTTCTTGGCATTTAGGCTCGATTGCCCGACGAAGATGAACCGAGGGTGAAGATTCCAAAGAGGGAAGAAGCGGCTCAGGAGGTATTGGAACGCCTTTAAAGGAGTAATTTCGGAATTTCAGGTGCTGCCCGATGGCCCTGATCTTCTCACCACCCAGCCCAACGAAATGATCGTCGAAATCGCCAGACACGTTAGTTTTTTATAGTTTACTTTTTAAAAAGGTGCATTTTGGTAAAATGCTTGTCCCGGGTGAATCCTACAATTTTCCGAAAATGGTCGCGTCACAAAAGCCTTGGAGAAATGGGCTAAGATTGCAGGTTCGTGGCGGGACCACAGCCGTTTAAACGGCATAATCTTTAGTCCGGCCGGCCATCCTTTAACACCATCGTGCTAGAATTAGGCTGTCAACGTTAGTATAAAAAACCGCCTGGCATCAGCCAAATTCTTTCGAAAAGTCGCGTCGGGACCAATTGTTTGCGGCATTTTGCCAAGCACGTCGGCTACTGTCTCTCGGGACACACCACGGTTCCGACCCCGATCAAACGTCGGCGTCCATCAAATTCGTGGGCTATTTAAAGGACTACCTGCTGCTAAACGACGAACAGAAATTCAAATTTTTTCGGACTTGGAATTTGTGTTCTTCTATTCGGTCCGCTGGGCCGTGAGGTGTTTAAAGGGCTGTCTTCTGCTAAACATCGGACAGTCGTTCCGAATTTTTTGGGGCACGGCCGGCACATTGCCGGCCCTGCGCCCATGTATGAGGGCACCACCCTTCTGCTTTAAAAAAAGAATGTATACTCGTTGCCAAGGCTGTTTCAGCTGATTTGGCCGCTAACTCTTGCCTGAGTATCTAATGTACGTCACGCAAAACTCTACGCCCACCAATAAAACTGTGACGATGCCCCTTCGCGAATTATCTTTGGCTAGGACTATAATTAGAAGTGTTACCCCAAACGAAATGAACATGGGTCAGATTTTGGCATTGG
>JYHL01003739.1:0-12108 GCA_000934875.1 Oscheius sp. MCB
TCTCTCTCTCTTTTCTCTTTATCTAACTCTCTATATCACGAAAACTCTTTGTTTCACTTTGTCTCTCTCAGTCTGTCTATCTCTGTTCTCTGAGTCTTGCCTCTTTTCCTTCCCCACTCATATGTATACAGCTAAATATTTGTTTGCATGCATACAAGGACCTTCAGGGGTAGTGTGCAGTGGAAGATGAATCGAAGGTCTATAGACGGAGACCCGCATTTGGCGCTCATTAAGCGGATTATCCCTAAAATGGCGAATTTTTTTTTACAAGAGTTTTTTGATCAGCAGATTTCTCTCCCTTAAAAGTTGAGCGGTCTGACTGCCCGTTTAATATGATAATTTTCTTCAACATTTTCAAGGAACAATTTTTCAGTGAGAGTTTAGTGAACATACATCATACAGTAGACCCTTCAAAGCGTGAAGATTTATGGTGATGGGAAGTTGAGAAAAATTCGTTGTGAAGAGGTCGATTTTTAAATCTTCCGCATTTCTTTGGCCGACAAAACAAACTTTCCTAAACAAAATTGAAACACGAGCAAAATACATTCTTGTTTATCTTTTAAAAGTTGAGCGGTAATTTGTGAAAAGCATTCCTCCAGATAAATCTCTCACGCCATTCGATATCCTTACAGCTAATCTGTGACGCACTTTTGCGTACGCTGTCAATGGGTGATCACCCGATTAGATTGGTAATAAACCTACCGTAATTAGGCAGTGATTACCTGCAATATCACGCATTGAGGGGGGTGTGTACAAATGCAGGAAAAGAACATTACCTTGCATTAAAATATTAGTTGAAGTGATCCTAGTCTTGAATCTACATTTCCTGAGAATCCTTGTTTGTCTCATCTCTGCAGACTTGTTTTCCTCACTTATAGCCTCAAGAATCCCGTCAAGAGACTATAATCCTCCTTTGTGTTTTTGTCGAAGACTTCATTCGACCACTACTTCCATCCAAAAAAGATTTTAATAATGTTAATATGCAAATTTCGGCTTCACTAGTATTTACCCAACAAACTTCGGCCGAGGAAATTTGAGAAGCGGGGCCGGCCATTTGTATTTTTTTAGAAAAATAGTTTTGCTAATGGAGGCATTCCAATTGAAATTATTTTAACCAACATCGCTCCAGGAAACGGACTCGCACAAAATTCTTGCCAAGTATTCATTTGCATATGATTTGCATGAACGTAGAAATCCGCCCTGCCCGCTGATGGACCCTTTACTTCAACTGTTTTCAACACTAATATTTTGCACTATTTTCGTTGTAAAACATTGTTCTCAAAAAATTGGAGGATTCGAACTTATTTCTTTTAATGTTTTTCATGGCCGGTTGGCTTATTGGTCGGACTGGTGAGACGAAGATACCACAGTTTGATTCCTTATCGAAAAACCGTTTATTGGTGACTCTAGATACGCATTTAATGCACATGTTATTTAGAAAGATTTTTTGTAGGTTTTAGATACTTTGACCCGGAGTAAAGCCGAGATTTTTGAAACCCGGCACCCCCTCCTTCAACAACAATGGCAACGGACAGATCCTACCCGATACGCCCTTTTTTTTTGATTCACGGGCCGACCCGTTGCAAAATTTTCTCGGCCCTGCCCGACGAGATTTGCATTGGTTGCCCTTGAATACCAACTTCGTAAGGTTTCTTTCACATGCCCTTTGATAGCTAGCGCAGGTTCCAAAAAATACTCTCTTCGTGGGCGACGACAGAAAACAAAATGGTGACATCAAACCTTCTATAGTCACTTTGTCGTTTGGGTAACGCACTTTCTCTGTTAAGGCTTCCCTTTCTCTGTTAAGGCTTAAATAATAAATAGTCCCAGACAGAAAACACTCCTCTGTGGGAGTCGTTTCACGTTGACTCAACCTGTCTCACTTGCATTCTCTTGTCATATACACCTCGCCAAACGTATTTGGACCAGAAAAAACCTACAATTAGAAGTACTGTATAGTTGCATAACAATATCAGAATAATTACACTCATTTTAACACTTGAAAGAAGAGTTGGCGGGCTGTAAAATCATTGAAATTATTGTATTAAAGGGCGATTAACGGTCTTTTCTAACATATGTGCATGTTTAAAAACATGCCACTTGCAACAACAAAAAACGTTGCTTGGGGCGGTGTTGGGAAAAATATTCGATAGAAATAGGTCGTTTTCCGTTCAGCCCGAAAAGCGACAGTCTCGTTTTAGTCGTCTCTTCCGATCGCGTATTTGTTGTTTGAACACTGTGTTTGGGTACCACTAAAGACATTTATCTCCTTCAGACAACATGTCCTCAACGAAAGACGCTCAAAAACAAAAAGTGCTGGAGATATAGGGAATTGAACAACAGCTCTCCCATGCTAATGGAGCGCTCTATCACTGAGATATATCCCCACTCTCACCAAACCTACGGGGCGGGTGAGAAGCCCCTCTGGCTATGACAAACCGGTGTTCGGATAACATCTGAACGTGTCAACAGCTATATCATGTCATCCTTCCTCTTTCCCTATTTGTGCCCATAAATTCTGGATAATTTATCGTTTAAGAACAGGGTATGACGACGGAAGAGGTCGAGCATCATGTGAAGGAACGCTATGAGATTCAGAAGAGGCTCGGAAAAGGCGCCTATGGAATCGTTTGGAAGGCCGTTGATAGGAGGAACAAGGAAGTCGTCGCCCTTAAAAAGGTAAACTTAAGGAATAAATATTGAAAGGTTAGGGTTTTAGATTTTTGATGCATTTCGGAATGCCACGGACTCCCAAAGGACATTTCGAGAAGTTATGTTTCTCCAGGAGTTTGGGAGACATCCGAATATTATCAAATTATTTAATATCATCAAGGCAGACAATGACAAGTGAGTTATATTTATAAGAGAGAGAGAGAGAGAGAAATAGAAATAGAAATAGAAAGAGAGAGAGACAGATAGGGAGAGAGAGAGAGGGAAGAAGAGAGAGAGAAGACGAAGAAGTTTAGTAGAGAGGCAAAGAGTCAGAGAAACAGACACGGAAAGTGAGATGAATACAGACCGACTAGGCACAGATGAAGGGAAGCAGTTAGAGAAATATAGAAAAAGACAGAGGATAGAGGACAGAGGCAGAGGTAGAGAATTCCAAGAACTTTCCGTATTTCACCGCCACAATAGATCAAACTTTCGTGCAGTCATGTCCGAGTGGTTAAGGAGATTGGCTCGAAATCAATTGGGCTCTGCCCGCGAAGTTTTTCGAATCCTGCTGACTGCGAAATTTTTGCTTTTGTAGAGTTCTTCTACTTCTAACTTCCGAAACTTCGTTTTCGAATACTTGTCTTCCGTAAAAGCAAACATTTAGGGACATTTACCTTGCATTCGAGTACATGGAGGCTGATCTGCACAACGTCATCAAGAAGATGACAATTCTGAAGGACATCCACAAGCAGTACATAATGTGCCAGCTATTCCGCGCCATCCGCTTCCTGCACAGCGGAAACGTTCTCCACAGGTGCGACGAGAAATCGTTTGTCTGCGTCTTTATGGCATCGACCGGGAAACGCAAGCACACACAAAAGTTCTGGGGAGGGAAAGGGGGAATGGGGGAGTCTTTGCTTCATAAATCAACTATGCATGCAATTTACGAGATTCAAATTGATGTAGGTGAAATTGCAATCTACCCCCTTACCACTTGAACCCGTAACGCAATTTTTCATGTCTCTTTTCAACGTCAATACCGTTTAATACTGTAAAACATTGTTCTGGTCTGAAATTATCATTTTTTCCACAAAAAATCAGTTAAAACGTTCCATTTCAGAGATTTGAAGCCCTCAAACGTTCTGTTAGATGCCGATTGTCGAGTGAAATTGGCTGATTTCGGATTGGCACGTTCCCTTTCTTCCGTAAGTCTTCTCCTAAATTCTCATTCTTATTCAAATTTTAGTTAGAAGACTACCCTGAGGGTCAGAATATGCCGGATCTCACTGAATACGTAGCCACCAGGTGGTACCGTAGTCCGGAAATTCTTTTAGCCGCCAAGCGGTACACGAAGGGAGTCGACATGTGGAGTCTTGGTTGTATCTTAGCGGAGATGATTCTTGGTAGGGTGGAAGAAAAATTGGGGAAAAATTAGCTTAGGAAGGGCTTTGTTTCCTGGAACGTCGACGATCAATCAGATTGAGAAGATTATGAACACCATCGCTAAGCCTTCTAAATCAGACATTGATAGTATAGGTGAGGTTTTCGAATTCTTGTTTAGGGGAATTAACATGCGGTTGGTTTTCATTCCCAAAAGGAAAGTTGTTAGGTTTTTCAAAGCAAGCAGCGTTTTAATCCACTTTCTTTCTATCGTCATTTAATCTCTCGTCTTCCAGCTTACTGTTCGTTTCTGTGCGAATTTTCAACCTAGTTTTCCACTTTGTACGCTTACTCATTAAACGAACCGTAAAGGGGGAATAGTACATGAATTTCAAATTACGAAATTCTGATATTCGTGACCGAGATCAAACAATTTAAATCCTCTCTCTCTCTATCTCTATCTCTATCTCTATCTCTATCTCTATCTCTATCTCTATCTTTCTTTCTTTCTTGCTTTCCACGCCCTCGCAAAATCGTTTAAGGCTTCAAGCCTTCCAAGCAAATCAGCCTTTTTAAAAATTGATTTTCGAACTTCACCAAACCCATTTAAGACTACTAACTTGTTGGAAATTTAATTTTCAGAAGCATTTGTCTTTGTCAAAAAGCCGAATGAATTCTGAACTGTATAAATGTTTTGAAAAAAAAATGCTCAAAAAGGGGACCACATTTTGAAAGTTCAACATCAGAAACTTTCTTCTTTTGGAAAAAAGAAACCTGATTTATGCTTCTCTGCCAAATTCGATTTGAAAACTAATCAATTTTGACTCATGTTAACAATTTGTTGCTTCCGTTAGCATTTGCATGAACACGACAAAAAAGCATCTGCAAAGTTCTCAACGACAAACAAAATTTTTTTTTCAGGAAGTCACTATGCGGGTTCGGTCTTAGAAAAGATGCCACAACGGCCACGGAAACCACTGGAAGCAGTTGTGAATACAAGCAATCCCCACGCCATTGACATGGTCCAACGGTATACTTTTCTCCTTTCTTGCGGTGTACTCTCCCAGGTTGTTATTATTCGCACCGCACAAGCGGTTGACAGTAGAGCAGTGTTTGGTCCACCCCTACGTCATACAATTTCACAACCCAGCCGATGAACCTGAACTTCCTTATGACGTAAGCATAGGACATACTTTGAGATACAAATTGGAGTAGGTTACTCTGCCGCTGCCTGACCACATCCAGTTGAATGTTGATGACTACAGGAACAAGCTGTATGAGATCATCAGTCATAAGAAGGCCAACATTCGGCGGATACAACACGAGAAGACAACCAAATCGGTTAGTTTGAAGACGAAAGAGAGAAAGAGAGAGAGAGAGAGAGAGAAAGAGGGAACATACATATTTTCAAAAACATATGTTGTTTTTTCAGTCGGAGCGCCCCCTGATCATGTCTACGAAGCCGTCTTCAGTCCCCATAAAACAAGAGCGTACGGCGCCGATTGCACAGGCAGAATGCAGTGATACAGACTGGGAATCGGCGAGAACAAACGTCCGTGGCAACTCGGTCGAGAAGAACGGAAGCAGCATTTCTTACGAGGGAGGCAGTGGAGGAACACTGAGGGGTGAGGAGAAGACATTAACTCTCACTCAATCACTCACAGCTAATCACACAAGCTCAAGCACTCACTCACTCATTAGCTCACAAAAGTTTTTACTTGGCTTGATCGATTTTACCTACACAGTTACCCGCACCCTCTCTCTTTATTATTCTATTCTCACTCTTTTTATCTCTCTCTACAAATATATTTCTCTGTTTCTCAATTTAAGTCTATCCCTCTTTCTATGTTTCGGTATAAATGTCACTCTGTCTATCCGTGTTGTCTATAATTTTGTTTCTTTATTGCTCTTACTCTTTCACTCTGGTTATAGCTCTGTTTCTCCACCATTGTTTCTTTTTCAGTCTCTCTGAGTCTCTGTTTCTCTGCATCTTTATCTTTCTCCCTGTGCAATCCAGTCTATCTCTTTTTCTGCTTATCTGTCTGTGCGTCTGTCTCAGAGTGTCTCTATCTCTCTATCGGCGCTTTTCTCTCTATTTCTTCTTGTCACATTCCTTTCAGTTTATCTTTATCTTTTTGTCTCTCTATACCTCTTTATTTCTTCTTTCTTTTCCCTTATTGTTATCCTGTCTCTGCGAGATCTTACTTACCTGTCATTGTGTCCCTCTGTCTTTCTATTTCTATCTTTATTGTTCAATATGTTTATATTTACTGCCCTCTTTATGTATCTCTGTCTCTTCTGCTACTCCTCATTTGCAACCCCTCACAACCTCACTCTAACACCTTCTGTTCGTCTGCCTCAACTGCCTCTTCAGAACGTGCGCAGTCGGCCGACTCGCGCGTCTCCAAGTCGTCGGCGACCCGTAGTTCCACAAACTCTTTGGTGAAGGAACGTCGTAAGTCGATGGAACGTCCTCGAATCTTCTCCGCCCTCAAGAACAACCGATTTCTTTCGTCGAAACTGGTCTCCAACTACTGATCTCCTTTTTCGTCGATCTCGCGAGGACGTTAGCAGCAGCTAGTTCGTGTTATGTAATGAGTTGTGTTGTTGACGAGCCGTCTTTCTTTGCTGTTTCGAGATTTTATTGATGAGCACGGGATAAAACACGACAGTAAACATTTCAAATGAAACCCTTTGTTACCGTTGAAGTGGGGGAAGAGACAATCAGAAAAATTCCTAGATGCCGCACAGGACAGGATTTGAGAGGACGGCGAGAAAGATAAAGGAATGATCTTTTCATAAATTAAAATGAAAGGGCAGAATATATTTTTCAAGATACTTTCTGGATTTTCTAGACACACTACAAGTGAATGAAAGTAGAGAGAATAAGAGAGGAAAAAGATAGAGAGACAGAGACAGAGAGTGGGAGAGAGAGAAAGAGAGAGAGGGGAGAACGAAAAGGTGTGTACGCACTTGTGTGGGTTATGGGTGACATATCTATGCTGTCTGTGCCATCTACTCAATTGAATATTTCTTTAAGTAAACAACATTGAACATGTTTATATTTTAGTTGAAACTTGTATTTTTCTTCAATAACATTTTCCCATAGACAGTAGGTTTTAACCGGGCGAGAGCTTCTTCTGTGACCAAATTTTCGCTCAAATTCTTTTCTCCGAGGACGAAAAATTCCAGTTGGAATAGGGAATTCGTTTTCCATTTCTGAAAATAAGATTGTAAAAACTCTCCCTCTCCTTCTCTCCTCTATCTCTCTATCTCTATCTCTCCCACTCCCTCTCCCTCTCTCTCTCTCTCTCTCTCTTCATGTCACTAAATCTCACCCTGCTTAGAGATAGATAGATAGATAGAGTGGGAGAAATAGAGCAAGAGCGAAAAACTAGCCTGCATATATCGTAGCCTGCATACATTTTACATGTTAATTAGTGTTTTGGGTAAAACTATTCCATTTGAAACAAGGAAATCAGCTTTAGGATCACTTACAATACGATTCGGTCCCTTGCGGTCCCTCGAATTCAAACCATGTTTCCCAGCCCCTCTTGTTGAGAATGGCAGGCGATGAATGTTTGCGGGTAGTAGGTATGTTTTTCGCGCAAATCAGGCGACTAAGGCCAGCCGGAAAACAATTAGTTGCCTAAATTTCGACTTGGCCCACACGAATTCGCGAAAACACTCAAAGCGGCCACTCTATTTCTGAGGGTACTGTACAAGGGGGTGATGAGGAAGTAGGAAGCTCACCCAATAAATGTGGCTGAGGGGACAAATGGTACCTTTTCAATTCAAATTCAACAGCACGATCACACCCTCCCTAGTCAGTGTTTCCTCCTCGTGACCAGTTCCACACAAGTATATAAATATTATTGTCCCATAACCAGCCCGTGTTTGTTTTCGTGTACTTTTCAACCGGTTCCAAGTCTTAAACACTTGTAGAAACACTGAGACCCGTACACGCCCACGGGTCTCGAAGCGAAATTTCATTCGGACCGTTTGAGTCTCTCGAAATCTTTCTTTTGAAAGAGCTCTTTTTTACTTCCACCACCTGCGTTTCCTCGTAAACTTTTGTTTTGAGGACCGCTTCAATTAAATATGAAAAGAGTTGTTTTTAACAACATACGCAGCCAGTGTCAACAACTGTCAACGTATGCTTTAACCACTCACAGTGCCAACACACACTCATTAGGAAACGGCACCTTCCGGGATATTTTTTTTTATTTAAAAAAATGGTCCGCTATATCCTGCTACCCCGTAAAGTTAGCCTGGTGTTTGATCTCATTCCCTCTCTGAACTGAGTGGATTCTGATCTAAACGGACGCTAGATAAGACTATAAAAAGGAACGCGGGAGTTTCAGTGCAGTCAGTGCCTATTTTTGATTTCAAAGATCAGCTGAGCATAGCACCAAACACGACTGATCATCATGTTTTTGTGAAATGGCCACAAAAGAGGGAACTGAAGGAATCCTGGCAGTATGAACAAGCACATGGGCTAGATTAGATACGTTAAAGTTGGAGTACATGGAATTTTCGTTCCTTAATGCTAATCACGGCTGTTGTTCAAATGTTTTGGTGGAAAATGTCTTCTCCATTGACATATTGTGCAATCCAGTGCCTCTTTATTATCTTGAAAGCTGGCAGAGATTCTCTCTCTCTCTCTTCTCTCTCTCTCTCTTCTCTTTCTCTCTCCATAGACACCCCTCTCCCTCGAAGAATTGTTGTTTCCCCGTCTCATCCGGATGTATCCGCGGATTTCATGCCAGTCGGCTTCCTCTAACCCCGTTCTTTCCAAAAGCCCTGTACTGCCACCAGCCGTTGCACATAGCTGCCAGCCGGTGTCCTTCTTCTTGCTGACAATTCGTCTGGGCCCTCTTCTGGTTGGGTCCCGTCAACATGTTTTCCCACAGTGCCCTCTTCTGACTTGGCGACGGAAAATACAACGGCTGGCTCTAACATGGAGACAGAGACGGCTGGCTGGAAAAAAAGGACGATTGAAAATTGACGAGCTGACAGACGGCTGGTTCTTCGAAATTGTCTTGTCCCACACGCATCAAACGGCTGGCAGCAAGAGAGATGGCGGATGAAATGTAAATTATTTATCCACCCTAATCTTCACAATGGAAAGGTCTTGTTAGAATCGTTTCCGGAAGTGATTTGCAGGCAGCTGGATAGAAAAGATTACTGTAGCTACAGCCTGAATCAGGGGATTACAAGACACGTCATGTTGACGTTGGAGTTGTTTTGTTGCGAACCGTGAGTCACTTGAGAGGTGAACGTGGATTCTCATTTGGGCGGCGCATTCTGTTCTTATCTCAAAACTGAACTCTCGGATACGATCCCGGAAGTGAAAGTCCCGCCGACCACTCCTCGCTTCGCTTGTTTTCAATCCTTTCTCCCTTTCAAGAAGACTACATTTGTTGTAATGATCAATTGTTTGAGAACATTCCGAAGGCCTTAAAATGTAGCCTAAGGACACTACTTGTTTGTCGCCCCGTACTTCGGACAAGGCCTCATGCATTCGAGGGCGGTTTCTAACCAACTTACAGAAGAATCCACCCTTCACAAACATTTATGCGGATGTGCCCCCACTCTCTGCAACTACCGTAACCCAGATGACTAAGACACGGCGGTGCATCCAGAAGCCTGTTTGTCGCAATCCGCGCCTTACAATAACAACACGTCTAGTCTTGACGCAAAACAAATCTTACAATTTACAGCCGAAAAGGATGTTGGCCGAGTGGCTGAGATAGAGAACGCCTCATTTCTTGCAAATCACGCGGACGGCCAGGGATAAAAGACCGCGGATTCCCCAACCTCAACCCTTCCTGTACGTCAGAAGACGCGTCAGGAGCACGCGTTACGCACATAAGGCCGAAACAACTTTCATTTCCTTCCGGTGTTTCCTGTGGCTCTTTCTTTAAAAGTAGTATAAATATCACATTGACCCTTGTCCCTTTCCTTTCTGTATCAGTTTTCATTTTACTAGCGAGCAAAAGTCAAAAACCCTTTGACGATTCTTCACGCTCAACGCAATCTTGGAAAATACTATAAGAGGCTTGGACTTTAACAAGCCTTATGTACTCATGGGCGCACGTTCTTTTGTTTGCTTGTGTGCAAACGGTAGTTGGATCGATTCCACAGATCCTTTGTGAGTGAGTGAGAACAAAGTAAAATGAATAAGAAAATGGAGAGATTATAAGCATAAACAAAGGTAGAGACAGAGACAGAGAAAGGAAGACGGAGAGAAAGAACAAGCTAGAGAGAGAGAGAGAAGAGAGAGAAGAGAGAGAGAAGAGAGAGAAGAGAGAGAGAGAGAAGAGAGAGAAGAGAGAAAAGAGAGAGAGAATTGTTTCTGAGACACATTCAATGCCTCATCAAGCCCAGTGTTTCACTTCTGCCACTTGCTCCCTGCTCTTTCTGCTGTGTGCAGTGCCCGGTTCCAGCCCGTCGGTTCGCACGCCACACGTGTCTTCGTGCGCCCTTGTTTGTCCACTCTCTATTTTCGGAGGCGGCGATCCCGATTCGGCCGCCCTCCAGTCGCTTTCTCGCGCCGCCCCACCGCCGCCTCTCCCTGTTCCAAAACAGTTTCAACCTTCTAATTCCACAAAGAACCTTCTGGATTGGTGGCAATCCACATGGAATAATATTTTCGGGGCTGCGGCGTCGTTGAGGACTTCACCTACCGTAATTTACGTGTGAAAACAAAAACAGCCCAATTAATGAAACCGAATCGGAGGACACGAAGTCCGGGTAGACATGGCGAAAACAAGGCAGAGACTTTGGACTGGGCTGTTATCTGCCGAACGCTAAACAATCACTTGCGCCACTTGAACGCCTGATTCCGAGAAGTTGGCAATTTCTAACCGATTCACCCGCAATTCTCACTTCAGTTTGACTTCTCTCTGCACATCTCTGCTATCTGCTCACTCGTCTTCCCCTCTCCCTCCTTCCCTCCCTCTCTCTTCAGCCTCTCTCTCTCTCTCTCTCTCTCTCTCTCCCTCTCTCTCTCTCCAGCTCTTCCTCCCTCTGACCACCTCCCAAATCTAGCCCTTCTCTCGTCGACCTCTCTCGCAGTGTCCTTTTGCTTTCGATTGTCTCTGCGTGTGTGTATTCCTATTTCTACGCCGCTCCCTGTTTTTATTTATAGTTCATGTCGAGAAAGGGCTTTCAAACACTGGTCTTTCGTGTCCGCCGGGATCTTTTCTTCCCCATTCATCCCTCCCCAATCGCGTGATTTCCTTGTAGACAGCCGTCCTTGTTCCTGTTTCTGTTGTTGTTGACAGCCGATGAATCCCACGTCACCCACTCGTTCTTTGGTTATTTACTTTCCGATTAACAATGTCCAGCAATCTTGTGATTGTAATCGCCTGACCAATGGGAAAACAGGGTTGTTGATGGAATAGAGGACATTGCGAAGGACACCCTCCGATTGTCCGGCAGTGTTAACACTCCTCAATTCTATTTCCATCTACATTTGTAGGGTTAGCATAACGTTTTTATCCAAAACAATCATTCTTGCTTCATAGGGACTATTAGGTTCCTAAAGTTTAGTACAATAAGGTACTTTGGAAATATTCGTTGTAGAAGCATTATTGGGAAAACCTTACGCACCGTAGAGGATGTTAGTGTATACTTACTTCCACTTCGAAAAGACCCCACGCCTTCTTCTGTAGCTCACTGTAGTTTTACTCACTTCTTTCTGTTCTTCTTTAGCCAACGATGAAAGACAATACCGTACCGTGAAGCTTTACTTCAGTAGTCGAAAACAATTAAATCCCATAAAAAATCACCTAGAGAGAGTGTTAAAAGAGTGTGCAGACTGCGAGAGGAGTGTCACAATCGTGTCCTCTTGTTTTGAAAACGCGTGTTTCAAGTTGTTTATCATCACAGTCCCGGAAGTGTTTTCGCTGAATGGCCCACCACGTCATGACAGGCTCCGGCCGTTTGTATTCTATTTATTTAAAGGGATCGTCAGGGGCCTTTTGGAAATGAATGGGCACGTAGTCTAATTTCCTGATTTGAAAAGAAATCATCTTCCCCAACACGTCTCCAGCCAACGGCTATGCG